>JAPPVO010007784.1:0-30874 GCA_030407325.1 Camellia japonica
TGTTTTTTTTTTTTCTTCTCCCAATGTGGGATTATAAAATAAATCAAAAATTAATTAGATTTTTATTTTTATATGGTTAAATGGAAGTTAGCTAATGGAAATTTTTTTAATTGTTTAAAATTAATAAAATCAATATGAGAAATCGCGATTAAACTGGCGAATCGGTCAAACCAAAATGGTTCAGCCTAATCGATTAGGTCAAATGACCAACCAACTTATACAAAAATTAATTAATTAAAATTTTTAAATGTTGAACTGCTTTGAATTGAAGTATGCACAATATTACATTATTAAGATTCACTTTATATAAGTGAAACAACTCACTTTTTTTTCTTTTTTCTTTTTCTGATGTGAGATTATAAAATAAAAGTAAACAGTTATTTGGATGGAAAGTTTATTTCTAATCAAGCAATCTCAGTTCTTCAATCTTTAATCACATTGATCTTTAGTTTATTTCGAATCAAACAAATCTAATCAATATATTTTGATAAAACCACTAAAATCGCAGTTAAACCAACAAATCAATCAAATCAAAAATGATTTAGCCTAATCAGTTAGGTCATAATTAATTAATTAAAAATTTTAAAATTTAAACTATATTGATTGAAACATGCCCAACACTATAATATTAAATGAGATGGGAGTATAAGATTCATTTTATATGTGTAAAATAACTTGTTTTTTCCCATTTTTTTTCCCGATGTGGGATTATCAAATAAAAGCTAGCCAATAGAGATTGTCTCAATTGTTTAAAATTAAGAAAATTAGTACGAGATATTGAAACTAAATGGGATGGGAGTATAAGATTCCCTTTATATGAGAAAACCAACTCAATTTTTTTTTTCTTTTCCCGATGTGGGATTATCAAATAAAAGCTAGCCAATGGAGATTTTCTTAATTATTTTTGTAGCACTTGTGTCCTTTAAAGCTTTTGGGAAGTGTATTTGAATCCTTTATTTTATTTTGGGAATCTTTGGTGTTGTTCTACCTTAGTTTTAGAGGAGTACAAATTGATTTAAACTTGTTTGGGATTGTTCGTTCACGCTAGTTTACATTGAAAAGTTGTTTGGGAACGTAAAAATTTTGTTTTGGGGTCGACACTGGTCTTGGTGGTATCGACACCTTCTTTTTGTTGTTGGCCACAAGGGTCAATACCAATTTGGGAAGGGTCGACCCTTGTTCTGAAATTGCTTGCTAAAATTTGGTGTCGACACTAGTCTGGGAAGGGTCGACACCTGTGATGCTGTCAAACATAAGTGTTCCAGCTTTTCTTCATAAGGGTCGACACCTGTGTTGCAAGGGTCGACACCTGCGACTTTTTTTTTTCCAGATTTTTCAATCAATTTGGGGCCTACTTTTTGGGGATTTTGACTAGATATTTTGGGTTGACCTTGGGGCTTATTTTTTTATTTTGACCTAGTACTATAAATAGGTCATCACTTAACCTTTTTCTTTACTTTTTCCTCTCTTTTCTCCCTCTAAGCCGTGAGACTCTCTCTCTCTCTTTCTCAAAAGCACTTTTTCACTCAAAGATCCTTAGATCTACTTACTTGAATGCCTCTCCTCGCCTTGCTCCTTTGAGATTAATTGTAGAGGTTGCCGAGGGCTTCATTTTGATTGGAGCAAAACGTCATTTCTCCTCCGTTGACTTTTGGGCTTTTCTTCCTTCTCCCTCTTCTAAGTTTGAGGTAGGGACTTTCTATGCTTTTGTATGATTTTTAACTTGGGTATTTGATGATAGTGCAAGTAAAGATTAGGATTTGGATAATTTTAGACAAACCTAGGGTTTTGGTTTAAAATCAAAGAGGGGTTTTCAAAATAAAGGTGTTGAAATGGTTATGGGTATGGATATGAGGTTGTGTTGTGTCAAACTTGTTGATTTTGGCAAACAGGTTGTATTTGGGAGGAAATGGGGTGTTGCCCTAAAATATTTCAAATGGTTATTTTGTATAAATCATGGAATTGGTTCAACAAAGGTGAAATTGGTTAGATGTGTATGTTAATGGTAGAGTTGGAAAAATTGTCATTTCTCATTGATGGACATATGGATAGTTTCTTTATTGTGAAGTTTGTATAACTGCTTAGAAATATCTGTTTTGGGCTATCGGTGGAGGATAGCCATGATTGTTGTAGAAATTACATGAATATTAGGTGAATTGAAACTAATCTTGTACTGAATGTCATTGAATATGACCATGTGTTAATACATTGTATATGTATCATGTTTGGGAGGAGAAAGGGGATGGACTCCATTGAATTAAGTTGGTCTGTGTGTCTTGGGTGAAAGTCCCGAAAATCGCGTGTATATACATGGGTGCCGATTCCCGCGGATGAAATTTTCGTAAAATGGCGGATTGAATTGTCTATATGATAATTGTTTTGGTAGAGAATTATTAGGAATTAATCTCAGTTGAATTGTTTGAGTGACAAGGGATTTAACTCATGGATTGAGATGAAATGAATTGCCATGAACTAAAGTAAGACTAAAATGGCTTGAAATGTAGAACTTGGCATAGTATGATCTTGTAACATCACGAATGATTTGTCATTGGTATCGCATATGCACACCATACATATACTTTTGTTAAGACTCATATATTGCGATAGATGGCTTCTACTGGGCTTTGGCTCACCCTACTTGGGAAAAACATTTTCAGATGCTAGTGATATGCCTCCGCCAAGGACTTAGCTTGGGAGGATTGTGGAGCTGAGAGCTCACTTTTGTTGTTTGTATGTATTTGCTCTTTGTACAAGCCTAGGGCTTAATTTGTATTGAGCTTCTGACTTATTTTGTTGTAACCAAGCTTTGTCTTGGAAGGTTGTAAGCCCATAGGGCATATTTATCTGTTTATCTTTCTTCCTCTCTTTTAATTGGAAACATATGCTATAGATTCAGGGTTAGGCTTTATGAATGTATGATGCATATGCTTCTCTTTTGTAAACCCCATTGAATTAATGGAAGATAACTTTATTATTGTTGTTAACATATAATGCTTATGGTGGATGGATTGTTGTATTATTTTTGGGGTGTGACAATTTTCTTAATTGTTTAAAATTAAGAAAATTAAGAAAATTAGTATGAGATATTGAAACTCCCATAAGGCTAATCACTAAATGGGATGGGAGTATAATATTCCCTTTATATGTTTAAAAAACTCATTTTTTTTTCTTCTTTTCTCGATGTGAGATTATCAAATAAAAGCTAGCCAATGGAGATTTTCTTAATTGTTTAAAATTAAGAAAATCAAAAAAATTAGTATGAGATGTTGAAACTCTCATAAGGCTCCTCACTAAATGGGATGGGAGTATAAGCAGTGGCGGAGGCACATAGGCCCAGGGGGGTCACGTGCCCCTCTGGGTTCTGGGAATTTTTTTTTAAAATATAAAGAAAATATTTTAAATAAAAAAAATTTATAAAAATATTATTTAAAGTGAAATGTCAATAACATTTTAAAATTATGATAATAATAATGATTATTTTGATTGAAAATAAAGAGACTATGATAAGTCATATTATTGTTTATGAAAATTTCAATATAATGGTGATGTCTATCATATTGACATGCAAACATAATTAATTTCAATGAAGATATGAAAATTTATTGGATTGTTAGTTACATTTGACATGTGGAATTTATCCTCCATATGTTTCTTTCCATTCATAACTACAATGACCACTATATAAATTCTAATCAAGCAGCACATCTTCAATTATAAAAAATAAAAAAAATAAAAAAAAATTTACAATAGGTCATAATTAATATTAGAATGAGTCATAACTAACTATTATTTGACATATAGTCATAACCAAAAGGGAAAATCATGTAAATAGTCCATGTACTTTACATGATTGTCAATTTGGTCCCTGTAGTTTTAATTTGCTCGATTTTTCCCTTTAATTTAACGGATTGTGTCATTTTAGTCCAATAAATAACGGTTGTTAAGTTAATTTAACAGAAAGTCAAACAATGTGTCAATTTGGTTCCTGTATTTTCCACAATGTGTCAATTTAGTCCCTGTCAAAATTGAGAAAATTGAAACTACAGGGACCAAATTGACACATCGTGTAAAATACAGGGACCAAATTGACACATTATTTGACCTTCCGTTAAATTAATTTAACAGTCGTTATTTATTGGACCAAAATGACACAAGTCGTTAAATTACGAGGCAAAATCGAGCAAATTGAAACTACAGGGACCAAATTGACACATCGTGTAAAGTACAAGGGCTATTTGCATAATTTACCCTAACCAAAATAACAACCACAAGAAGTTATAAATAAATTAGGGCAAATTACATATACCCCCCTCGAGGTTTAGCAAAATTACAGATATTCCCTTAAGGGTTGAGAAATTACAGATACCCCCCTGAAGGTACTATTTGCATATCAAATTAGGGGGCAAATTGTTATGAAAATATAAACCTCAGGGGGCAATTTGTTATGAAAATATAAATCTCAAGGGGGTATCTGTAATTTAGCTAAACCTCGAGGGAGGTATATGTAATTTGCCCAATAAATTATATGTACAGTCCCGCTAGGTAGCTCGAAAGTGTCGTGGCTCGAGTGGCTCGAGGTACCAAAACAACGTCATTTTGGTACCTCTTTTTTTTTTTTTTAACTCTCTCTCTCTCCTCTCTCTCTCTCTCTCTACATGTGTTGTTTGTTGTTCTGTCTCTAGAAAAAAGAAGACACAGAGCTTCACTCCTCTCCCTCATTCTTCGTTTGGAATCTTTATGACCAAAATCAACACACAGCTTCATCTTCCTCAAGATCACCATCACCATTACAGACAAACAACAAACAACATCACATATCCAAGATCACCATCACCTCAAGATCCAAAATTAATTCCTCAAGATCACCATCACAGATCCAAAATCCATAACAGATCCAAAATCACCATCTCTCTCTGTCTTTTTCTTTTTTCTTTTTCTTCTTCTTTTTTCTGGGTCTTCATTACAGAGAAATGGTTTTTTTTTTCGGTTTAGAGTTCTGTAAATGGTTTTTTTTTTTTTTTTTTTTGACAAAGTGGGTTCGATTCATGAAGTTGAAGAAGAAGAAGAAGAAAAGATTCATCAAACCTAGCAAGAAAAAAAAAAAATAGCTTCAGAGAAGAAAAAAAATCAAAATCAAAATTAAAAAAAAATCCCAAACCCATAGCCACAAATCATTCACCAATTGTGGGGACTTTCATCGTTCAACGAGGTTCCAATCAACTCAAATCTCTATTTTTCTTTTTCAAAAAATTAATGAATTCACACAAAATCAAACCCAAATCAGAGAGAGGGATGAGAGGTCTCTATTTTTTTTTTTTTTTGGTCAAAAAATGGATGAGTTCACACAAAATCAAACCCAAATCAAAGAGAGGGATGAGAGGTGAGAGTGCAGAGAGTGTTTGAATAGAGACAGAGATGAGAGAGAAAATGTTCGGGCCACTCGAGCCAAAAAGTTTCGAGCTACGAAGCTTTTTCCTTATATCTAACACTATATATGTGTTATAACTAAAGACTACGAAAATCGTAATTGCGACATATGATAGACATTTTTTTGGCGGTATGTTTTATAAAATTCCTGTACTAAAATATATCATTTCTATCTCAACTGATCTTCTTTTTTAAATTTCCAATCCACATATAAAATAGTTACTCCCCAATATTTGTATAAAATTTAATCTCAAATCCTTTAATTTAAAATTCACATTTATCCAAATGAACTCTTAATATTTAAGTTTAGTAATATCTCATTGTTGTTTATTATGAAAAAAAAAATTAATGTTGTCATTAATTTGTGCCCCCTCTCCACTGAATTCCTTGCTACGCCACTGAGTATAAGATTCCTTTTATATGAGTAAGACAACTCATTTTTTTTCTTCTTTTTCCGATGTGGGATTATCAAATAAAAGCTAATCAATAGAGATTTTTTTAATTGTTTAAAATTAAATAAATTAAGAAAATTAGGATGAGACTTTGGAGCTCTCACAAGCCTTCTCACTAGAAAGCCCATTTTCCGTATATAATAAGATTGGTTTAGTGATACTATGTGTCATTGATGATATGGTATCACTGTTGTAATAAAAAAAAATTCGAAGAATTTTCTTCCATATTGCAAACTAAATGAAATGTTAAAACATAATTTTCAATACATCATTGGGAAAACTACAGTCCAGTGTATTTTTAGAAAAAAAATATATATATATTCACAAAATTATTAAAAAATTTGACTTTAATTACTATTGTGTTTTTGTGCAAAAAATATAAAAATTATACCTTTTAATTAAAACACAAGTTTTTGCTAAAACACAGAAGGATTTACGGGCGTGCCCAGGGCAACAGTGCCTAAGTTGTGGAATTGTTTTTGAAAAAATCTGGCTTATGAAAACAGGAGGTTGTGTTGAGGTCCAAAGGGTAAAAACCTCATTGTTCTTGTTCCTCAATAAAGAGGACTTAAAATCTTCAAAGAGTTTGTAAAGTCAAGAAGATATATAAGTAGGAGGGAATGAACTCAAAAACACTTACTTTTATAAATTCAACGGATTGAACATACAAAAGCATAAGAACAAGTTTGAAAATATGAAATTGAATTACGAAATGAATGTAAACTCAATCTAAGTCTCAAAACAATGCCAATGAAGGCCAAAAACAATTAATTTGACATAGATATCAAGATCTAAGGACAAAATTATGACAAAGATGCCTTTCAAGTCTACTCTTAAATTGAACTAGAGCTAAACTAGGAATAAATAGCACTGGTGATATGTACTATATGTTGTGTTGAATGGTTGATTGATTGGGGTTTGCTCCGTCTTCATATGGGGTATTTATAGATGCTTAGTCCTTTTGAAAATCACGACTATTTTTTGAAAATTTGCAATAATCTTCTAAAGAATCTCTATGATCTTTTGAAAGTGGTTTACTAAATTGCCTCCTGGAATGACACATGTCCCATCTTCCTTTTTCTTCTTAGCAAGTGGTTGGTTTGTTCCCCAAGGATAAGGGCTGTTATAACCTCCTTTCAATCTCATTCATTGGGGTACAAGCTGTGGTTATTGGATGAATGGCAAGTGTCCCATACTTGTCTAAAGAGAAGCCTTTATTTTAGGAGCTGTTGAGGCCTTCAAATTCTAGCCGTTGGATGGTACAGATAGTGGAAACCTTCTGCTTCAGATAATTGCCATGTGTCCCATGACCAAGTCTTGATGCCCAAATATTTCAAACATGTGTTGAATTTGCCAACAAGCGAGGCCAATTGACCAGTTGGACTAGTTGTTTACAATGTAAACGTGGCATTTATGCCCATGAAGCCAAGCCATTCATGAAACAATGTAACACTCGAATTGTCAACTAATTATTGTTTCCATACGAATTATGCCAAATGTGAATATATGCTAACCTTATAGACGGGTGTGACATGGTAGTTACATGAGGTCAACTAAGGTGGGTTCATAACAATGTGCCCAATGTAAATGTGTGGACACATTGTGAAGCCAAATATTGGCCTTATATCCAACATGTCGTAACGTTAGTATGAAATAGCAAAAAACTATGAGTTTAAACACGAGTGTGATAGGTTCATCGTGTGACATCAAACAAGCACTTGTCCAATTCCACTTTAAATGTGACAGGTACACAATTTCACACTCGCGTTGTTGACATTGTTTGCAATTCTCGAACGATACAAAATATATCCATTTAAGCCGATGTTTTGAAACATAAGAAATCCCGCGATCAAAACGATATTCCGACAGGTCATAATTACACAATTGTCATAGTGAGAATTCACCTTCCACTACTACAAAATTATAAATAGATCACACTTTTTATGTGTGATGTATGTTATTTAATCTCACTTTTTAAATCTTATCGAAGTGTGATCTTAAAATCATTTTGAGTGACCTGTTGGAATATCTCTTTGATTGCACGTTTTGAGTGTCATTAAAATCATTTTTAGTCACACGTTTTGCTCTACAAGAACAATAGTTTTTCTATGTGTTAGAATAGTAGAAAGAGAGAGAAAATAATATGTATTGTATTCAATGAATATATCCTCTACAATAGAAGACCTGTATATATAGGCTGAGAAAGAGTATCCTACAAGAAACCTAACTATGGCTATTCCTAAATATATCTAGGAAATCAATACCTAATATATCTAGGAATACCACATATACATTAACATCCCTCTTAAACTCAAGGAGGATAAATATCTTGAGTTTGGAGAGAGAAACTAAAACATGAAATAAAACCAAATAAAATAAAAAGCAAATAGATTGCAATGTTTGAACGAGAGCGTAAGAGCGCTTAAGATGTATTAGAGGACAGAGCTAATGCTGGGAGACAGTTTATGGTCATGTTGGACTGTTGTAGGAATTGGCTGAAACTAATGCGAGGATAGTTTAAGGTCATGTTGGACCATTGTAGAAACTGGCTGGAACCAATGCCGGAACAGTTTAAGGTTATGCCGAATCGTTATAAAAACTGGCTGTAACTAATGCTAGGACAATTTAAGGTCGTGTCGGACCGTTGTTAAAGGCTAACTAAAATCAATGTTGGGACAGTTTACAGGGGTCATACTGGATTGATGTAGAGAACTGAATGTCATGTCAGACCGTTGTAGAGATTGGCTAACCGGAATCAATGTCGGGATAGTTTAAAGGGGTCATGTCGGACCGATGTAGAGAACTAGATGTTGACCCAGCAAGCGTGGCACACACATAACTTATGACGTAGTGTTGAACGATGATGGTAACAGAAGACTGAGTGCGCTAGGGGTGGCTTGGATGGTGCGCAATGAGCGTCTTAAGTTGTCCACCAAAGGAGGCAGTTTAGGGCTTAGGTGGTTCACATGGTATATCACCATGCTCACCATGATATGTGTATAATACCCCCCTCCAACTCAAATAGGTTTGAAGATAGAAACCTATTTGATGTTGAAACTAAGGGAAAGACAAAGTGGAGCAGAAACATACACAAAAAGTAGATTGTGAGTAAAAAATAAAAAAATAAAAAAATATGATAGATATAATTAGGATAGGAACAAATTAGTGGACAAAGGAAGGGATTACCATGAAGCGATATTGATAGGAAAATATGACAACGGAATCGGTTGAGGTCTGGCTGGCGGCCAAGGCAAGGTTGCCGCCTACCAGTAAGGCGAAGAACACCAAGACTTAACCTATAGATCTGATACCATGTTAGAATAGTAGAGAGAGAAGAAATAATATGTATTGTATTCAATGAATATATCCTATACAATAGAAGACCTGCATATATAGGCTGAGAAAGAATATCCTACTAAAAACCTAACTATGAGAAAGAGTATCCTACAAGAAACCTAACTATGGTTATTCCTAAATATAACTATGAAATCAATAGCTAATATATCTAGGAATACCACATATACATTAACACTATGAATTTGGAGATTCAATCATAGATGACAAATTAGGTAAAATCATGCGGTTCTCATTCTATACAAAAATAAATTTTTATCAAAGATTTCCAAATAGTTTAACGATCTTGGAAAACTGAAGCATATATATATATATATATATATATAATAAATGTGTTCACCCTTCGCAATGTTATGTGAGGCTAAGATGGTCGCTGCCACAGTTGTTGCGATGGTGAGATAGGACTTAGGGTTAACGCAGTTGTTGCAATCGAGATGTAGATGAAAGGTCGCTTAAGGAGAGAGGAGCAGTGACGGTGGTGAGGATTGTGGGTGTCAACGAAAGGAAGAGACAAAGTTGCTGCTATGGTTGTGGTGGAGAAGTGGGGACAGAAAGAGATATTAGGTGGGGCACAGATTGTGCTGGGAGGAAATATGAGGAAGTTTCCTTGGTGGTAAACATAGGTCAAGTTAATCCCCCATTAATCTAAGATGGATTGATCTTGACAGTTGTAACCAATTACAAAGATAAACACTTTTAAAAACAGTATTGTTTTATTATAGACATATAAAAATAAAATTAAAAATATATATACAATCACACTTATATAAAAACTGTGATTAAAAAAAAAAGATATATATCACACTTATTTGGAAGGTGAGATTAAAAATAAATACTATCTCACTCAATTAGATTAAGTGTGATTAAAATATCATTCTAATTTTTTTAATCGCATTTCTAATAAAAGTGAGATATTTTTAATTCCTCATATGTGGTCTTTAAGTATTATTGTAGTAATGTTCCCAAAATATAAATAAACTAGGAGTGGGAACACATATAATGTCCAAAATGGGAACAAACTAGGGGTACAATAATCTTCTACTAACACTGATTTACACATTATAGGATCTCATAGAACACATTTCTATCTAAATAGGACTTCTAAAACTATAAGAAATTTCACAGGACTTTACAATAAACAAATTCCCATAATAGGACTTATAAATAAAAACCCCATATTTTTTTTCCTTTCAATTTTGTTTCATGTTTTTATATTGCAGCGTGAATGTTCACATTTGTATGAATTTAGTTTTTTTTAAGGCTAGTTATATATTAATTGTAAATTGTGAACATTCTTCAAAAGTTAGTTGTTTGTTTATTATTTTTGTTACTATATTTGTTAGTTGAACAATCATTTTTGTTACATTGAACAATCGAAATAGTCAATTTTTACTTTTTTTCAATTTTGTTTTATGTTTTCACGTTGTAGTGTAAATGTTCAAATTGGTATGAGTTTTTTTTTGTTTTTTTTTTTTTTTTTTTTTTTAAGGCTAGTTGTATGTCAATTGTAAACTGTGAGCATTTACATTGTATTTTGGTATGAGTTTGTTTTTTCAAAGGTTAGTTGTATGTTTGTTTTTTATTGTGAAATATTCACATTGTACTTTAGTATGTGTTTTGTTTTTTCAAAAGTTAGTTATATTTTTATTGTTTATTGTGAACATTGATATTGTATTTTCATTTCCATTCATATTTTTTGTTGCATTATTTTTAAAATTTTCACATTATAAAAGAGTTGAAAAATCATAATTTGATATTTTTTCCGTGAAATGAGGGAGAGATTTTCTCCTTAAAATGAGGGAGAGATTTTTCCCCTGAAATGAGAGTTTATTGTTATTTTTTTATTGTATATTAGTTTCAAAATAGAAACACGTGCAAAAAATTAGAAGGGTGATTTGGTCATATTACATTAAACATGATCTCTAATGGAATATTAAAAAAGAATATGGGTTAGATAGAAAAAAAAAAAAAAAAAAAAAAACACTTAGAAAGAGGATTTATTAAAAAATGACAATTTTTTTTTTTATTATTCCGATTATTTATTAGCAACAAAAAATGATTTTTCAAACAACAAGTATAGTAACAAACAATATACAAAAACTTATCAAATAATATATAAAATTCATCAAATAGTTCATATATATTGACGCACCTTTTTAGAAAAATCTGTATATAATCTATGCTGGTATAATACCAATGAATAAACTACATAATACCGATGACTATACAAATCGACGAATAGACTACGGTTTATGTGTAATAGTGGCAAAAAATGATTGTTCATCGCTGGTTTACCATCATCTCTATTGTGAATCCACCATCATCTCTATTATTGGTCTACAACTAACTCTCTCTTCTAAATATTTTTCTATGGCAGGACCTTAATGCAAAATAATGGTGAAGGAAGATCCTTGATTGAGTGAATCTCTCACATTGAGGCAAAGAAAATATTAAGAATAATAATCTTCCATATTCTATATACAATGTTTTATATATACAACAAATAAATATATCTAATAATTGATTTATCTCTCTTAGATATATGGTATTATTTTTTTATATATTATAATAAAAGTGTATAAGGGTAAAATAGTCTACATAATAATTTTAATATGGAAAAAAAGGACCTATTGAAATATAAGTTTAAATATATAAGACTTGATAGAATATTAGAAAACTTTATGAATTTATTAGACTATAAATCTATTAAATGGGATTTATAAATAAATCTCCCTAAAATAAATGGTTCAAATAATTAAGGATCCCACAAATCCAAGCATAACAGTAAGGTTTAGATTTTGAACATCCTAATCCTTTGTTGAATGGAGGTCACTTCCTATAGTGTATAATCTGGATTGAAGGACGCTATTCAAGTCCATGGGATTCATCATGGGTTTCGTTTCGATCATCTGAATTATTCATTTTGTCAAGCACTTCATGTTTATCATCCACAAGAAAAATTAGGTCGATTCGATAATTGTAATCTATTCAATTTATTACATTTGTCACAAAAAAAAAAATGGACGATAATTATTTTTTTAAACATAGATATCTTCTTTCTTTCTTTCTTTCTTTTTTTTTTTTTTGTGACTGTGGGGACATATTTTGTGAACGGCAGCACGTGACCAAGGTGACACAGAAGTGTTAGCCGAGGTGCCACGTGGCTTGGTCATGCACCGAGATGATCTCGGCTAGGCCGAGGTTATTTGTGGCGATGCCGGAATCCGAGGTAAACAGATAAGGACATGAGTCCTAAAATAGGGGAGGATCTCAGTCTAGATAAAGATAAAGCTCTTAGGGAGTTTATCTCTATCTAGCTGAGGGTCTAGGATAGGCATTGAGCTTGAGTCCATTGAAGTGAGGCTTCTACAGGAATCAGGTCAGTGTTGGCTATAAAAATAGGGCACCCTCGTGGGTCTCAGGTATGTGTGATATATTGTTATTTCTTGTGAGTTAAGCACAATTTGCTGTCTGTAAGAGATATTCAATTACTGACTTGATCGTCGGAGTGCCCCCGGGTGGATGAACCACCGCCAGATTCTTATCTTTCTGTGACAGGTTGTTCGGGCTTAATCTATTCTGCCGATGCTCTCCAGCTGAGTTCCCCCATCTGGTTGTGTGGTTGGAAATCCACACCCACAATTTGGCGCTGTCTGTAGGAAAGTAAGAAGAATAATGACGGACAGAAAGAGAAGATTGAGGACGATATCCCTAGTGGAAGTGGTAAACTGGTCGATCCTAACATAGAAGAGGAAAACCATAATGAAAGGGGACCCTCCGAAGAAAGCAGGCCAAGACGAGTATTACAACGAAAGCAACCACCAGGTATGGAAAGATAGATGCCTAAGGAGGGACGGCGAGATGAAGGGAATGGCAAACAAGTTGGCACACCTGCAATCGGTTGTCAACTTCATGATGCAGAACAACGTCATGCAACCCCTGTTTTCATTGAAGGACACGCCAATTCCAGCGGCCAAGGACGACGCCCAGAAAGGGGGGCAAAAAGCAATCCCAGCAGTCCCTTAGCATGACAAGGTGAAGAAACACTCACATCGGCCTTCACGAGATGGTGGGCGAGCATAATCGATAAAAGGAGAGTCTCAGAGGACACCTCGTACCAGGGAAACTTATGTCAAAGAACATCGACACGTTCAAGGGAAGGAGCTTTGTTTTGACATGGTGAATGAAGAGAAGTCCAAGAGGACACATAACAACACCAGGAGCAACGCACCAAAAAGGCTAAAATCTGTTGACAGCCGAGCTCCTGGTCGGACTAAGGAGGACTTGAGGGATTACCTCCAGAGGAAGTGGCAGAATGCCGAGGTCACATCTCCCGTCAAGCCGAAAACACCGTTCTCAATGGAGTTCATATGCCGAGGTTCCAAATCTACGACGATAAGTCCGATCCGAACTTTCACGTCGGCTCATATCTGAATTCTATGGCATTGTATACCGGGAACGAACCGTTGTTGTGCAAGGTGTTCCCCTCATCCTTTGGGAAAATTGCATCAGATTGGTTTCACAAGTTGCCGAAAGGAACTGTGAAGGGTTGGGAAGGCCTGGCCGAGATGTTTGTGGCCAGGTTTGTCACAAACAAGTTGCAGCCGTTGAGGGTAGACTCCCTGATGGCTTTGAAAATTGGCGAGGGTGAAAGCCTCAGGGCTTATGCCAAAAGGTATTATGAGGTGTTCAACCGAATACCAGGATGTAACCAGGAGTTGGCGGTCGTGTCTTTTACGAACGGATTGGAGGATGACTGGATGCTTCGAAAGTCACTGGAAAAGACTTTGCCAAAGAGTATAGAGGAGCTCATGGCAAGGATCGAGAAATATGCCAGAGCAGAAGAGGATACACTGGGAGCAAAGGCACCGAAGTAAGAAAAGAGAAATGGCTCGCCGAAGCGAGGCCGAGGTAATACTGGATTTAATAGACAAGAAACAGGACTGAGGGCTGCACAGGCAATCACCACGGTGTTTAGGATCCTGGTTTATAAAGTTCTAGAAAGGATCAAGAACCAGCTGTGAGAACCCAAATATAAAAATAAATAAACAAATAAATAAATAAATAAGAGTAAATAGTTAAATAATAATAATTTTACAATCTCAAATATTTTGATGGTGAATCCTAAAGTACAAATTAAATATTGTTGAATGGCCTTTTAATTAATTTTAAACCTAAAATAAATTTGTGGTGAAAGTTTTTAATTTAGAGTCAAGATTTATTGTTAAAAAAATAATAATAATAATAGGGGACCAATTAGTTAGGATATTTTGATCTAGTAATAGTTGTATTTTATTAAGTTAATGGGGAGAAAAAAAAATATAAAACAAAGGATAATTATTTAGAGTCTTTTATGTTATATATAACAAAGAAAAGAAAAGAAAAACCCTAGCTCTTCTAACAATTTCCTAGCAGTAGCCGTGAGAGAGAGAAGAGAAACAAAAGGTTGCAACTAAGGAAGGATTTGGGTGAGTTGTGCTGTGTGTGATCATCAAAGGATAGCTCTTCTAGGGTTTCTTCTCTTCTTCATTTGTTCTTTGTCCGTATTCCTTTACTATTTAATTCATTAATGGAGAGGTTGTAGGTGTATGTATCTTATATATATATAGTGTTAAGAAATTTAAGGAGCTAAATTCATGTGTAAAGAATGGGTGTAATTCTTTGTCCAAAAATTCTACACAAAATCACAATCCTTAAAAATCGAGGAATCATATCAAACGGATGAATTTTGAATTGAAATTTTTACGGTAGATTAATTACATTTTGAACCCCATATCAGAAATTTCTCATAATTTCTTTGGAATTAAAATCTATATTAATTGGTGCGTTCAAATCTGTCCAGAAAACTAGTACAAAACAGTAACTTTGAAACTGTCGTTTTCTTTGGGTATAAATTTGAAAATTATCAAACCAGCGTCATTAGAACCGGTTACGAGTCTAGTTTCTTACATTTTTTTCCTTGCATTGATTTCTCGTGTATACTAAGAGAACCATTAATTTCTTTAAAGTGCTGTAGAAAAAAACCTGTTTGGATATAATTAATTGTAAATAATTATTTTGATAAGAAAATCAAGTGAAACCATTTGGGTTTGAAACTTAGGATATATTAGTTGATATCTGGAGGGTTTTGGAATTTTTCGAACAGCGTGGAGTGGGTTGTTAATTTTCAAAGTTAACGAATAGATTGGGCAAACTTGTTTAAAACTATGTTTTATCCTAAAGTTACTTTTAATTAAGTTTCGATTTGAACCCATGTCATGAGTAATTTGAGACCTTGAAGAACATGAACTTAGGTATTATTTAAGAGTAACGGTGAGTGGGGTTGAGCTGTGTTAGTGCGCTTTAGTTTGGGCTTACTTAGTTTATTATTACTTTTAGTATGTTTGAATTAGTTGTGACTTGTAGTTTTAATACTTTGTTCAGGGCACTAATTGGACTTTCATACTTTATTCAAGGATTATATTATACCGTGTTCAGGTGAGTAGTTGCATGCTACATATTTTTATAAATGTTCCCCTACACTGAACTGTTGGAAAATTAAATTATTGTTTTAGGACTAAGCTGTTTTCATAAATTATTATATTATCGATAGAATTAAATTATTTCTGAAACATGTGTAACCTTGGCATACTGTGAACTATTTGTTATGGTCTCATGTTTATAATGGTGAACTACCATGTTTTGCGAAACTGAATTGTATTGATTATTGGGACCATTTGTGTATTTTAGTCCAGGGAAATTATTCCATTGTGTGTGGTGACTCTAGCCACTAGGGAATAGATCCAGGTTAGGTCGTGATGACTCTAGTGCTCAACGATTGTAAGGAAAAGACCTGGGCTAGGCTAGGTGACCTTCAATCGGATCGTCTTAGAGAAAAGGCCCGGGTTGCCACCCCGAGGATGACTCTTGGTTCGATATTGGATCCAACGGGCTTATTGCCTTGAGAACTATGTGGCATGTTACTTGTTATTCTTGGTATCCAGAAAATTATTGGTGTTCATGTTGTAATCTGTTTTAAGTGGAAAATATCATTTATCATGTTCTTGAGAGACATAAGTATTTTAACTATTGAACTGTGAAATCTTATTTTTGAAACTGATTATCCTTATCAAAACTATATGCCAATCTAGTTTCTGTGATATATATCTTATTTTCGAATTGAACCCTACTTTCAAAACTGTATTTCTTATCCATGTTGTTACTCACTGAGCTATCAGCTGACTTAGTTGTTTATCATTTCGAGGTATTAGAAGGACTTAGAGTGGACTCATGGCATAGTAGGGACTCAATTGCATGGACCTCTAGGACATTCATTTATTTTTTTTAGATTGTTATGTCAAGTTTGCGCATTTTTATTTTTAATTTTATTTTTATTGAGATTTATTTAGGATTATTTTGATATGTGGGTTATTTATATCCCATAAGTTTGGATGGTATTGATTACAGTTGGTTTCTCCTTTTATACTTGTGACATGTCACTGGATTGAGTTTGGTTATTTATTACTGGACTATTGTATAGTTGTTTAATGTGATTATGGATTCGTGTTTAGGCTTACGTGTGCCTTGGGCTAAGGCCCTGTGGGCCACGGCCGGTCATACCCGGGTTTGGGGTGTGACAATTGTGGTATCAAAGTTGTAGTTTATTGAGTTTCATATCTTGCATTTCATCATTTAGATGAGGTCTGAGTCCCTGTAGTTCTTTGTAGTGTGTGGTTGAGTTAGTTTTGTTTAAACTTGTGTTGAATATTTCTTGATTTCATTTTGAAGGTTCAGAGTTAGCACCTAGGTATCTACACTGATTGTCTATTGTTAAGAGTTGGCACCTAGATGTCTACATGAATTCTCTATTCCTTGTAAGCCTTTGATGTTTGTATTACCGTGTCTACTTCATTAGGAGAAACAGTAGTGTTAGGGGATGTTTGTAGATCTTGTGAGATAAAAATAGATGGTAGAATTTTTACAGCGGATTTGATTTCTTTAGAGATGAAGAATTTTGACGTGATTTTGGGGATGGATTGATTGACGAAGCATCATGCCTTTGTTGATTGTTTTAGAAAGAGGGTAGTTTTTACTATGTCGGGACAACATGAGTTTTTCTTTAAGGGATATGGGAAAGGGTCTTCTATTTGTTTTATTTCTTCCTTCAGGCTAAGTGAATGTTGAGAAAAGGGTGTCATGGTTATTTAGCTTGTCTGGTGAGTACTAGTGAGGGAATTTGTTGATGTTTTCCCAGAGGATCTAGCTGGTCTTCCTCCAGACGGTGAGGTAGAATTTTCCATTGACTTGGTCCCTAATACATCACCTATCTCTAAAGCGCCCTATATAATGGCACCGTTGGAGTTGAGGGAGTTACAAACTCAGTTACAGGAGTTGCTAGATAGAGTTTTATTAGGCCTAGCGTCTCACCTTGGGGAGCACCTGTGTTGTTTGTGAAGAAGAATGATGGGTCTATGAGATTGTGTATTGATTATAGGGAACTGAATAAAGTCGCAGTGAAGAATAGGTATCCTTTGCCACGTATTGATGACCTATTTGACCAGTTGCAGGGAGCTCAAGTATTCTCTAAGATTGACTTGAGGTCAGGCTATCATCAGTTGAAGGTAAGGGATGAGGATGTTCCTAAGACCGGTTTTAGAACTCGTTATGGGCATTATGAGTTCTTGGTGATGCTTTTTGGTCTCACAAATGCACCAGCCGAATTCATGGATTTGATGAACAGAGTATTTAAACCCCAGCTGGATAAATTTGTGGTAGTGTTTATTGATGACATCCTAATTTATTTGAGGAGTAAGGAGGAGCATGAGCAACATTTGAGGGTAGTACTGCAGACCCTTAGAGAGAAAAGACTGTATGCAAAATTTAAGAAGTGTGAATTCTGGTTGAGCAGTGTATCCTTTTTAGGTCATGTGGTGAGTAAAGATGGGGTATCTGTGGATAGCACGAAGGTGGCAGCAATCATTGATTGCCCACGACCTACTTTTATGACAGAGGTATGCAGCTTTCTAAGCCTTGCTGGATATTACAGACGGTTTGTGGAAGGATTCTCCCGTATTGCTTTGCCACTTACCAATCTTACCAGGAAAGGGGTAAAGTTTGAGTGGAATAATGATTGTGAGCGTAGCTTCCAAGAGTTTAAACAAAGATAGACATCAACTCTAATTCTTGCCTTACTGGCAGATGAGAGTGGTTTTGTGATTTACAGTGATGCTTCATGACAGGGTTTAGGATGTGTGGTCATACAGCATGGGAAGGTGATTGCTTACGTGTCACGATAGTTGAAAGCACATGAGAGAAATTATCCTACGCACGACTTGGAGTTAGCAGCATTGATTTTCGCTCTTAAGATCTGGCAACATTATTTGTATGGAGAGTCATGTGAGATTTACACTGATCATAAGAGTTTGAACTATATTTTCACACAGAAGAACTAAATTTGAGGTAAAGAAGATGGCTTGAGTTGCTTAAGGATTATGATGTGAATATTTTGTATCATCCGGGAAGGCAAATGTGGTGGCAAATGCCTTGAGTAGGAAGGTCGTAGTTGGAGATGTAGTTGCTTTGTTTATTGAGAGTTGTTTGGTGGAAGACATGAGACGTTTGAGGCTTGAAGTTGTTACGCCTGGTGATAGGGCTTATTGTAGTCAATTGATAGTTCAGCCGACCTTGAGAGAACGGATTCGTTTAGCTCAGGAGATTGACCCCCAGTGTGAGCATATTAAAGGAGAGATGGCAGAGGGTAAGCATGTAGACTTTGTGGATAGTGATGATGGGTTGCTTAGATTCCATAGCCAAATTTGTGTTCCTGCTGGTGGTGATTTGAGGAAGGAGATTATGATGGAGGCACATAGTTCTAGTTACAACATTCATCTTGGAAGCACTAAGATGTATCGGGATCTTCATGAGCATTTTTGGTGGAATGGTATGAAGGGAGATATTGCAGAATTTGTGGCTCAATATTTGGTGTGTCAACAGGTTAAAGTAGAACATTAGAAACCTACGGGGAAGCTACAACCCTTACCTATACCAGGGTGGAAGTGGGATCATGTTACCATGGACTTCGTATGCGGATTACCTCGTACTAGTAGTAATCACGATGCAGTTTGGGTAGTTGTTAATAGATTAACCAAGTCAACACATTTTATTGCAGTTTGGATGAACTATTCTCTAGCTCGATTTGCACAGTTGTATGTGAAGGAGATTATTAGATTGCATGGTGCACCTGTGTCAATAGTGTTAGATCGGGACCCTCATTTTGTGTCTAAGTTTTGGGGTGCGTTACAGTCAGCTATGGGTACTTGATTAAATTTTAGTTTAGCTTATCACCCTTAGACAGATGGGCAATCGGAGAGGACTATTCAAACCCTTGAGGATATGTTGAGGGCTTGTGCTTCGGAGTGGAGAAGTAATTGGGATGATTATTTTCCGCTCATGGAGTTTGCGTATAATAATAGTTATCATTCTACTTTGGGAGTAGCTCCTTATGAGGCTTTGTATGGGAGGAAGTGTAGGTCTCATTTGTGTTGGCTTGAGGTTGGTGAGAGGCAAATGTTGGGACCTGATTTGGTGGAGAATGCTACACAGAAAATTATCACCATCAGAGAGAGATTATTGACTACTCAGAGTAGACAAAAAAGTTATGCTGATCATCGTAGGAGAGATTTAGAGTTTCATGTGGGCGATATGGTATTCTTGAAAGTATCACCATGGAAAGGAGTCATCAGGTTTGGAAAGAAAGGAAAGTTGAGTCCTAGATATATTGGTCCATTTGAGGTATTGGAGAAGGTTGGTGAGGTTGCGTACCGTGTTGCTTTACCCCCTAGGTTGGCAGGAGTGCATAATGTGTTTCACGTGTATATGCTGAGGAAATACGTGCACAGTCCATCGCATGTGATAGATTATGAGCCGCTTCATATTAGAGAGGATTTTTTCGTATGAGGAGATGCCTGTTCAGATTTTAGATTCGAAAGAGAAAATATTGCGTACAAAGGCCATTAAATTGGTTAAGGTACTGTGGCATAATCATCTAGTTAAAGAGGCGACTTGGGAACTCGAGGACGAGATGCATGAGAAGTACCCACATCTGTTCTCATTATTTACTCAGGTTAGTTTCGTGGATGAAACTTTTCTTTTTAGGGGGGGGGGGGGATGTGAAAACCCAAATATATAAAAAAAAGAAAAAGTAAATAATTAAATAATAATAATTTTACAATCTCAAATATTTTGATAGTGAATCCTAAAGTACAAATTAAATATTGTTGGATGGCCTTTTAATTAATTTTAAACCTAAAAAAATTTATGGTGAAAGTTTTTAATTTAGAGTCAAGATTTATTGTTAAAAAAAATAAAATAAAATAATAGGTGTAGACGTCCCCGAACGTCCCGGGAGGGAAATCCCGTTTTGTTCATTTGGTCTCACTACAGTTCAGGACTCAACGTCACGGTCCTGTATCTAATCTCGCAGAGTGCAATGCAAGACCGATGAAATCATCAAAGAGTCCAAATCCGGCAAACCGTTTTTGAAAACAGATTTTTTTGAAAGAAGTGCCAAACATGGACTGCTTTGCCAGATACAGAGTCGCCACCTAAATATTTATTTTGGGGGAATTTAGGAAACCCTGACTCGTTGCCTAAGGCCACGTGTCCGTCATCACCAAAGTTGCCTCGGCTCGGGAACTTGGGTACGATTGGGGAAGGTCACTTCGTGAGCACCCCCGCTCGCCCGATTGAAGATCGGCCTCTACTAACCATGATATCTAGTTTCGAAAACATTATGCGTTCTTATTCCGGTTATTAGCCTAGAATTACTATGTGATGCACACAGCATACAAGTATAGACTGGTTCGCCTGAATTGGAACGGAACATCTCATGTTTGTTTTGAAAATAGCTTGCTACTCGCAAGTAGGCTTAAAATGCAGATTTTGCCACCCTCGGGTGGGCTTAGAAAAGATAGTTTTGCCACTATCTAGTGGGCTTAAAACTCGTAGTCGATGAATTGTTCCAATCCAAATAACCCAACCTTCACCCACAGGCATTCAGGCAGATATATCACATAAGCATATAGCCTCATGGTAAGCATGCTATCATGGCAATCACTCACACGCATGCAAGGATGCTAAAACATAAAAAACTTACCGAGTACTCCAAGCCAAAACAGAAGCTATGTTAGAAATCCAGCATGATCCTAACTATACAGAAATGCCTAATGCAACACATGCAAAATGCAACTAAGATAGGCTTGGCTATTCTAAATATGGCATATGAAATGCTACAGTTAACATGTGTTCAACTCGGAATTGAAATACAAATGCAGTTAGTATGATGCGCCGAGCCCGGTGCATGCAAAACAGATGAATGAATGCAAACATGCTATCATACTGTATGCTAATTGAAAACATGCCCCAAACTAACCATCATAAGCTAGTAAATAAAAGGGAGAAAAAGACGTGGGTTGGAAGACATACATCACACGCATGCACACTTATTACAGTTGTGCCCTCTCTCGGAGGGTCCGAATAAATAATATACAGTCCAAAAGTAATACAGTCGAATGAATAACAAATTACAATTAATTATTACAAACCACTAACTAATTAACAAATTAGCTAAGTAAGCAAATAAATTAAATGAATCTGACTGCCTCGGCTCTGTTTGGATGATAATGGATGCATGCATGCTCAATACGCTTTGTCGGTAAATCCATCGCGATTGCTCGTCTCGCCTTTGTTTGCAACTGATTTCAAAAACTTACACAAAGCTCCAGAAGGCTGGAAACTCCACCTTGGGAAACCCACCGACCAAGTATTGGCTTGGAAAACCCTTGCCGACCACCCCTTATGGTGGAAACCAAAAAAAGGTGGTCGCCTACCAGGAAAACCTGGTCGGCCGACCACTTTCTGCCCCTGGACTCTGGTTTTTCTGCAACAAAGGCAAGAAGGAGAGAAAAGCAAGGTATTTTCAACATATGTGTGTGCGACCACTCCTCCTCGTCCTTGCACAAGCTCTAGGGAGTGTGGCCCTCGGTCCTCGGGCCATCAACCACGCATCTCAATGCATGACGGCTGAGGAGTCAAATTGCACGCTTTAATGTGACATGAATGCACAAATACACATTAAGGCCTAAACCCATCATGGGAAATCCGGAATGTTGGCGACTGAGAATCGAGGCACGTTTCGTCACTTGGAGTACGAAACATCCCTCGTTTCCCGTGCTTGGACTAAACCCTACTCCAAGCACAATGCAACAAGCAATGCATGGCACGTGCAAATGCGACTAGCATGCATTCCTAAGTGTAATGCAACCAAGTGATGCAAGCATGCAAGGGATAAAATGCAAACATGCATCTAGCATATACAATGCTAACACTACATGGCATGCGCAATGCTCGTGAACTAAGGCATACTCAATGCGACTATCAACCTAGCATACACAATGCGAGGAATGACTATCATGGCATGCGCAATGCTCCTAAAACAACCTAGCATACGCAATGCAAAGGCTAAACATGCAACAACATGAACTACATGGCATGCTCGATGCAAAATGGACTTATACCAATGTGAATGGACCTCAGCCACACTCACATCAGTGGCCATATGATGGAAATGAGACAAACTAAAATGCGTGCACACATGCACGCAAACCGAGCACCGAATCTAAGGCACACAACATGCAACTCTAACAAGGCATGGCAAGGATGAAATGAAAGATGGCATACGAACATGTAAATTCCAGCACTGAAACATGATGCTAAATGGTCCCGAAAACATGGAAATATGGCACCCGATGCATGAAATAAACCCCGAAACTCAAAACTAGGCACATGTATTGACTTATAGCTATGCAAAGTAAGCATTATTTGAATATGAAGCACAAATACAGAGCCAAGGAAGTCCCAAAACATGCACATTTCTAGTTTAAAGCATGGCCAAAAAGTGCTAACATGATGGACTAAAATAGCATGCAACATTGACTAGCAAGCATGGTTTACATGGCATGTATATGAAGTAGAAGAAACTCATCAAACCAGCCAAAATCAGTGAATAAAACATGTCAAAATATGCCCAAATAACTTCTGAAATGCAGCCAACACATGCAAAAAAGATGGGTTCCTTTGAAAGGCCACAAGAGGGGTTACTCCACACATGCATCAAGGACACTTAGCATAGCCAAACCAACTCTGAAAATGAGTTATGAGGGTTCTAAAACCCACTGAAAAAGGCCTGGAACAAGGCTTAGAAGCATGCAACTATGAGGTCCTTTGGAAGGCCAAAAGGGCCATCAAACAAACAAGGAGAGAGGGGGGTCACCCCCTCTGATTTTGGCTCTCAAAGCAGTGTTTTAGCCACTGAAAATCTACTGAATTTCAGTGGCTAGAAGGCCAAACAAAGCATGCAACAAAGGCTTAGGTATAAGACTCAAAACAAGAGGCAATCAAGCATACAGGGAAGTATATGACCTCAAACAGAAAAATGCCCTTAATCAAACATCAAGAGGGCCTCAAAACAAGATTTTTTCCAGTTTTATAAAAAATCTCAAAAATGTTCACAAGTAAGGCTAAAATAGGATGCAAAATTAGCCCTAAAAGAGATTAAAAGCAAGAAATAACAAGAGTAGATGACTTCAAACAGCAAAGTGTCCTTAAACAAATTTTAAGAGAGGATCAAAATAAGACACTTTACAGTTTGGGTCGAAGTCCAAAAATGCTTGCAAGTATGGCTAAGCTATGAAGCAAGATAAGGGCCAAAAGTAGAGATGAAGCATACAAGGGGGTAGATGACCCCTAACAGAAAAATGCTCTTAAACAAACATGAAGATGAGCTCAAAATAATACTATTTCCAGTTAACACCAAACCTCGAAAATGCTTGCAAGTATAGCTAATAGACGAAGCAAGATAATGACCAAAAAGAGGGAAATAGAATGTTACCCATGTAGAGAAGACCTCCAGCAGTTTTGGTCCCAAAATCAGCCCCTTAGGACCTCTCAAGACCTTCCAAGAAGCTTAGGTTGGTATTGGAGGTGTTAGGCTAAGAGATGTAGTGTAAATATGCAAGAAATATGGACTTTTAGCACAAAAGAGAGATATATGGAGATGTATGTATATCTCTTGATCAAAAATAGTGAACCCTTGCAATGGAAGATCAGCCCTTATTTATAGAGAAGAGAGGCTAAAGCTTCTCTTAGAAGCTTCAAACAAGGGCCAAGATCCTCCATACACGTGTATGGAGGATGCAGCACATGGCAAACAGTTGGCACAGCTAGAATACACTCACGGAGACAAATCTGGCCGACCAGTTCAAAAGGTTCAGGTGGGCCGACCACTTTACCTGGTCGGCCAACCAGGTCAAAAAGGTCAAGGTAGTCGGCCACCCCTAGATGAAGCCCCAGAAGTTAGTTTTCCAATGCCGCAAACCTTGCATCAAAATTCCTCCTGTGCAAAAAGTTATGCCTATTTTGGTGAAGCCGCGCAGATTCAGTCCAAACGGATTTCAACCAACCATATCTCCTCCACCGGACTTGGCTTTAGGAGATTCTTGAGTGAAAAATGAAGCCCCGGAAGTAAGCTTTCCAACGGTGGTGGCCTCATATCTTAATTCCTCTTGTGGAAAGAGTTATGCCTATTTCAGTGAAGCTGCGCAGATTTTCTTCCCTTCCCGGATTCATGCTAAACCACTTTTGACCACCAAAAGCTGGTCAGCCATCTGATTTTCTGGTTTACCATGTGGCCACATTGAAGCCCAAAAGTTATCTTTCCAATGGCACCAACCTCGCATCAAAATTCCTCCTGTGCAAAGAGTTATGCCCGTTTCGGTGAAGCCGCGCGTTTTGGTCCTACCAGGATTCATGCGAACTTCTCCCAAACTAGTTTTTTCTCTTGTCTCCTCTTTTCTTCAACTCCAAACCCCTAAGTAAGGTGTTTTGAAAGATTTTTCAAAGATTTCATCTCTCTTTCATTCATTTCTACTTTGTCCTTGCTCGGTTTACCGAAAAGCGCAACATTTGACAAAATGCGAGCTTCGGAACATTGTAAAAACTTTATTTCAAAAAACGTTTTGAAAGAGAGGGTTTTTAGGTCTAAATCTAAAATCTTTGATCAAGATTGTTTTAGTTCAAAAAGGGGTATGAAGTTGAGATTTGACTCCTCCTTGCCGAAGAAACTGAACCTTTGCCTTGCACACCTTTCTCCACCAAGTAAACCATCAGTAGTGCCAAGTCTTAAGGGCAGTCAAAAATGGGGGGTGTCTACAATTGCCCTCTTTGACAGAACTTGGAAGTCAAGAAGTGACGGGAGTGAATGTCAAAGCCCAGAGACGACCCATTTTTGACAAGGCCGAAGACTTGGGCAAACAAACAAAGTACAAACAATAAATGGTTGCGCCCGCAGGCTGCCTACGTATCCCTTTGCAAGGAATCAAACCAGCATAGCTTAAGGGCAGGATGCAAAATGATATGCAGAAAGATTTTGATAATTGGACTTATACGCTACGCGAAGCCGGTTTGAAAATTGGACTTATACGCTACGCGAAGCCGGTTTGAAAATTGGACTTATACGCTACGCGAAGCCGGTCTGAAAATTGGACTTATACGCTAAGCGAAGCCGGTTTGAAGATTGGACTTATACGCTAAGCGAAGCCGGTTTGAAGATTCAGGATTTATGTAATGCAATGGAATGAAACAGTGCAAATGATATGCAATGTAATAGCTAGGAAAGGAAGGTACCTTACAGGGGCAATTGGCAATGACTTACCTCGACAATGTCCTACCTCATGCTGATGTGGGAATCTTCCGCTTATTCTTGGTTGAACACAAGTACTACTTTTCTCCCTGACTATGGTCGCAGCTTTCCCTATTCTCCAACAGGGTGACAGACTAGGTTGGTTCAGTATCCAGAATTGAGGCGCATACACATGCTATCTCAACCTATGGGGCTGTCATACAGATTTCAAGCCGAGGATATACCCCTTGGTATTTAAACCAGACTTTAGTCTCGGAAATCCCGAACCTTTGCGTTCTAGGCATAAGCCATTTGAACTCTAGTTTCCACCGTCTCAGTTGGTCTCCTAGGAATTCACCGCAAGCACAGGCAGGTGGCTATACCAGACCACTGGAAGTCGTTCGGGCACGACAAACACCAAGGAATTGCACCTTTAGAGGATTTAAGGTCTAGACCTAGAGAGAGAGTGCACAAGACAGTGCGAATGATACAAAAAAAAACAATGTGTACAAGACAGTGCGATGCAGAGTGAATGCACAAAACAGTGCTAAACAGATGCACAAAATAGTGCGATGCTAAAGGTGTATAAAACAGTACGAGCAGGGTGAATGCACAAAACAGTGCGATACAAATAAGGTGCGCAAGATAGCGCGATAAAATGCATGCACAATGCAAGTAGGCGCACAAAACAGTGCGATGCACAAAATAGCACGAAATGAAATGCAATGCACTAACAAGTGCAGGTGGGATGCGCAAGATAGCGCGAATGATACAATGTAATGCACAAAACAGTGCGATGCGCAAGAAAGCGCGAAAGTAAATTGCACAAAATAGTGCGATACGCTAAACAGCGCGAGTGTAAACTGCACAAAACAGTGCGATACGCTAAACAGCGCGAGTGTAAACTGCACAAAACAGTGCGATACGCTAAACAGCGCGAGTGTAAACTGCACAAAACAGTGCAATGCGCAAGAAAGGCGAGTAATAGAAATGCGAAAGTGCACAAGACAGTGCGATGCGCAAAATAGCGCGAATGATAACTTGCACAAAACAGTGCGATGCGCAAAACAACGCGAAAGATAATCTGCACAAAAATAGTGCGATGCGCAAAACAGCGCGAATGATAAACTGCACAAAACAGTGAGATTGAGGTGTGCAGAATAGCACGAATGATAAACTGCACAAAATAGTGCGATTGAGGTGCGCAAAATAGCGCAAATGATAAACTGCACAAAATAGTGCGATGCGCAAAATAGCGCGAATGATTTGAAATGCACTAAAAAGTGCGATACGCAAAACAGCGCGAGTGATTTGAAATACACAAAACAGCGCGATACGCTAACAGCGCGATTGATTTGAAATGCACAAAACAGTGCGATACGTAAAACAGCGCGAGTGATTTGAAATGCACAAAACAGTGCGATACGCTAAACAGCGCGATTGATTTGAAATGCACTAAACAGTGCGAGTGAGATACAAACAAAAGATGCCAAGACAGTGCAAGTGAGATACAAAGTGTAAGTGCACAAGACAGTGCGCGTGAGATAAAATGCACAAGAAAGTGCGATAAAAAGCATCTTCTATGCAAGTATGGAAGCACATTCTATGCAATATTGAAAGCATATTCTATGTATGAGACAAGCAAAGCATATTCTATGCGGAATCGAAACAAGCATATTCTATGCATGAATCATAACGATGTGCGGCACGCATGCAACAATAGTGTATATGAAAGTTCACATTCTATGCAATAGAGGAGCATCAAATATGTACTCTGGTGCCTCTGATTTACCTCTTAGAGGACTTTGCAAACACATCAGCTCAAAAAGGGCACACCCTATTCATATTGGCGAGAGATAACATCTGCATGTGAAACCCTCAGGTGCTGTACACTCATACTCCAGAGAAACGACGAGGCCTGAGAAAGTGCACCTGGGAATGCAGTCTCGGATTTTGCTAAAGTTGAAACATGCTAAGATGCTCCAAATTTTCCTCTTTTCTTTTGCTTTGCAGTCTGGAACCCATATAGCTTCAGATAGGCCCTAGTTTTACTGTTTTCACATGACCTAGGTGAACCCTGCGGTTTTATGAAAGAACAAAAATGTTTTGCACAAATTTGGAGAACGGCATGACACTTCTGAGCACAAAACGATTCATTTTGAAATTGAGAAATGAGTTCTTAATCGGGTATTGAGCCTACAACTGACCACAGCCAAAGCGACTCTCAACAACGAAAACAAAAGGTAAACAACCTAAACACATCCGTTGACACTCAAAACGACTCAAAGCAAGAATCGAGACAAACAAAACAAAAGACACGACACACAGACATGTTACAAAGACGAGAGACCTCTCAGTTCGCGAGAGGAGCCAGTTTCTCTGGGTATTATTCCCACCCTTTCTCATTTGTGATTCTCACATCACTCGGCCCTCAAGCTCTGTTTTTTTGAAAAAGCCCTTTTCCTCACTTTTTCTCTCAGCGCACTCTCTCTATTCTTCAATCTCTCATTTTTTAATCCCTCCCCTGAGTGGTTGATGGATAAACAGGAAGTTGCGGGCTCTTGCCCCTAGCATTCTGCTAGATTCTCTTCTTCTGTTCACAGCAGTGAACTTCCCCCACAGAGGGGTTGTGATGCGGCTGGATGTGCAGCAGATCTACAATTGACATTGGTTGACGATGCTCTACTAGGGAGTTTGGACGTGATTAGATCTGTCTAGAGAGGAATGGAATATCCTACCCCATTCCTGTTTGTGCTTTGCACTTGGCTTGATACCTCGCTGCTCGGAGGATGTGAGAGCTTTCAGCGCTTTTCTATTAGCTTCCGCTGTGCCCTTCTTGGCGAATAGGGTGCCCTTTCCGGCAAGTATGGTGCCCTTTCTGGCAAATGCATTGACAACGGAGGAAAGACAGGAAGCCTGACTCAACTGTGCCCCTAGTCATTATTTTGACCATTTTTGTTTTTTGGCTTCTGCTTAAAACAATTTTAACCAAAATGAGAGTTAGATTAACGCGCTTGTTCGATTTTCTGATTTGAAATCATGCGAGTTAGGTTATGAGCACTGAAAATTTTCCTTTTTTGGGTCCAAGAAATGGTCCAGTTTTGGAAAAATGGAATACTTTTCGAGAGAATTAGTCAAAAAATTCTCAAAAACTATTTTTGCGAATGGCCACTGCTCAACGAGCATAGAACCCACTCTCGAGATGCACAACCTCAGATTCGAAGGAAAATTGCCCCTTGCTTGAGGGGAGCTGCGTGGCAACGGAAAGTTGCCCCTTGTTTGAACGACACTGCAGCGCATTGAATGGCAACGGAAAGTTGCCCCTTGTTTGAATGGCACCGTAGCGCATTGTAGTCAGTCCTCAGAGTGACGAAACACAACCAAATTCTCGGATACAGAGAAGGCGAAGATGATCAAAACCATTACATGGGCACAATCAATTTGAAGTGTTTTACGGCTGGACTTCAGAATGAAGTTGCCTACGTATCCCAAGATGGGAATCAAGCCTTACGTAGTTCGGGGGTTAAGGTACACTGGTTATTAACCTCTCCTTTTGCGCTCTAACTTTTGCCAAGGCCGCCCTTCCGGGTTTCAACCTTGCGAGAGTTGTGTGGTGTGTGTGTGTGTGTGTGTGTGTGTGTGTGTGTGTTTTTTTCTTTTCTTTTCATTTCTTTTTCTTTCATTTTTCATTTTTTGTTCTTTTCTTTGCATCTTTCTTTTTTTTTTTTTGTTCTTTGTTCTTCTTTTTTTTTTGTTCTTTTTGTTCTTTTCTTGCTCTAACTTTTGCCTAGGCCGCCCTTCCGAGTTCGGCCAGCGAGCCTCTCAAGGGTAAAAGTGTAGCTTGGTCTATGTCAAATGGTTTTGAGATCCTAAAGTCATCTGAATCCAAGAGAATGGCCACTGTTCGCTGACGATGCAGGAGTCCATCCAATGGGGGACTGAATTGCCCGCAGTGTTGTGGATAGGAACTCAGTTATCCTTCACCAATAATTTCTTCTTTTCTCCCTTCTGGGATTTGGCATTCCCGCTAATCTTCATCTTTGCTCTTCGAGCACATTTGAAATTCTTTTGCCCCTAGTTCGAGGGGTGCTCCTGATCCAACTTTGCAAGCTTCTGTTGACGACGTCTGATCTTCTTGATCTGACTTCCATGCCCCTAGTTCGAGGGCTGCTTCAAATCTGGCCACACAGGCCTCACATCGTGATTGACTGTTGAACATTCTGATCTTAGTTCAAGGTTTTGAAAGCAGGGGGTCGAGTCTCGAGGCTGAGAGCGATCCTAAGCTACACAATCTCAAGAGCGATTCTACACAGGTCTTCGCAGGACCGCGCAAAACATTTTTCAAAATCTTTTAAGAAAGCGACCAGTCGCTCGCACTGAAGACAGTGTAGAACCAATCTGGATCAAGCCAGGGATCATTCCCAGTACTCATACTAACAAGCATGATTTCATTCATTAAGGGCTTAGCATGCCTCTCTTTCTCTCAATTGATCAAAATTTTTGCAAAACCCGAGGAATTCCTTCCTCTTCGTTTTCACCGCAGTGTTCAAAAAGTTTTTGAAAAAATTAGGTCAATGCAATACTTTCAAGGCACAAGAGAGCAGGTGGAATGCACTGCCGTTTCATTCAAATCCCGGCTACAACATGAAGCAGCAGAAGCAAACACAAGAGTGCGAAAATTACTGCTGTTCATTTCAGATCTGTTGGCACAACTGGCTCCGTGGCAGAAACAGACTCAAGACAAAACGAAAAGACAAACACAAAACAAGATAGTGATGTCCGAGGTAAACATCCCCGGAACCACCCGACTCCTATACAACAGGACTGACTCGATACAACAAGACAGACCCAAAACAAAAAGACTGACTCAAAACAAAGACAAAAACAAAAAACAAGACTGACCCAATACCCAAGTCAGAATGCAAAA
>JAPPVO010007785.1:0-32857 GCA_030407325.1 Camellia japonica
TGGGAGCTAAAACCTTCCCAACAAGACAGAGGTTCGAGACATCAACACACTCATCGGACCCCTCCTGGAGTTCCACAAAATCCAGTCCCGCAGATGAAACTGATGTACTATCCGTGAAAACCCAAGGAAAAGTGAAAAGAAGGGAGAAAGAGAGCGAGAAGAAAGACCCCAAAAAACTGCACTAAGGCAGTGTAACTCTCATTCTAGATAGAGACGTTATAGCGACCTCGGTCTTTTCCCATTCGGTTGTTGTATCCGGACTTACGTTCCGTAGATTCTGTTGTTATATTATTGTTGTTGCTGTCCTTTAAATTCCTTATTCTTGAGTTATAGGATGTATTGGGCAGGTTTGTTACAGGTGGGTTGGGTTTAGAAACCAAGTGTTACTGTCCAGATTTTTGGACCTTCGCTCGAGCGAGGAGTTTGTCGCTCGAGCGAGCTCTTGATTTTGGTCCTTCGCTCGAGCCAGGGTTTCTTCGCTCGAGCGAGCGATTGCGTCTAGTATAGACCTGAGAGCTGCATTTGTTGGCTCGAGCGAGATTTCCTTCGCTCGAGCGAGTTTCGAGTTCTTCGCTCGAGCGAGCATTCTGTCGCTCGAGCGTGCTTCTGGGTTGCAGACCTGAAGCATTGCATTCTTGGCTTGAGCGAGACTTTCTTCGCTCGAGCGAGTCATTCTTGTGTCTGGTCGCTCGAGCGACCAATCCTTCGCTCGAGTGAGACTGTCGGGTATAAATACGCAGCAGCGGTTTTTAAAACGTTTTTTCACATTCTTTTTTATCTTAAAACCCTAGTTCCGAGTTTTCTCTCCCTCCACTCACCTTCTCTCTTAGGTATCATCTCTTTTTAGGGTGTTTCTATCCTAGGTTCTTTATTTAAAAGATAGAGTGAGTCGAGAGCTTCGCTTTAATCTGAGAGTTTGGCGGTTTGGAGCACTTTGGATTTTGGGTCGTCATCTCCATCTTCTCCATTCGGGTTATTTACTTCGAGGTAGGGATTTCCTACTCCATGTTATAGGCTTTGTTCTAAGTTCTAGTATTTTGATATGTTGGGAGTTGTTTGGTAATTTTGGGAAAAACCCTAGTGGTTGAAATAAATTAATTTGTATAATTAACTTAGGGAAAAATGTGAAATTGAGTTTAATTCATGGAATTGGGGAATTTAGTGATTTAATGGTGTAGCTGGTTAGTTTAATTACTCACCTATGAAAATGTTAAATTTACATTTGTTGATACATTTATTTCCTGTTTAGAAATAACTGTTTTGGGCTATCGGTGGAGGATAGTCGTGATTGTTGTAGACATTGCATGTGGATTAGGGAAAACTAAAACTAATCACATTGGTTAAGTCATTGATTTTGACTGTTGAATTAATACAGAAATTACGTGTATTGATTGTGTGTTGCATATGCATTTTGTTTGGGAGGAGATAGGGGATGTACTCCACGGTTTAGGGGAAGATAGGGGATGGACCTCTAAACCGGATTTTATTTGGAAGGAGATAGGGGATGGACTCCATTAGCATCACTATATGTGTGCTTATTGATTTGAAGTGTTTTTACATGTTGTTGATACAACACTAAAATGTGTATCAATCGGGAAGTATGGAAGTGTTTTGGTATGAGCCTTAGTCTCATTTGTTTTATTGATATTGGAAGAAATGTTAATGTGATATTTAGTTCACTGTTGTGGTTTGGCCAGGTTCTGAGCCATATTGATATAAATGGAAAGTTGAATAAATAATGGAAAGTGAAACGTGTCATAGACATTAAGGTCATGAAACTGTATGTTGGTGAAATGAATAGTTGTGTTAACCATCTATTGAATGCTATTGCTTTATTCAATGCTTATATTTGGTTTAGTATATTTCTACTAGGCTGTGGCTCACCCTATACGGGAACATCATTTTCAGGTCCAGGTGATATGCTACCTCCAAGGACTTAGCTTGGAAGGATTTAGACTTTGAAGACCTGTCTTTAATTATTTGTCTTTATTTGAGATTATATGTAAACATTCAAGCCAAGGGCTTAATTTGTAATTGAGTTAGTACTCATTCCTTTGTGTCCAAGTGTTGGCTTGGAAAGATGTAAGCCTTTAGGGCCTTTACTTTTGATGTTACATGTGATGTCTTTCATTAAAAGTACTCTGATGGATAATTTAATGATTAGTTTTATTTTATTAATGCATGTTAATGTTTTATAATGATGGGTTTATTTTGAGAGCGTTACAGACGCTCTCATTCTAGAGAGAGAAACAATAATTACATTCCAACAATAGCCATCAAAATTTGATGATTATATTACTCTCTTACAAAATTTGATGATTATATTACTCTCATTCAAAATTTGATGATTATATTACTCTCTTACAAAACATTGACATATTTGTCATATTGTACAAATTTAGGGGTTGGTTGGCATCCCAACAATAGCCATCAGTTTTAATTGAAATATAAAACAATTTATTTTATTTGTTTATAAAATTAGGATAAATTATATTGATTTCTTTTGAGATTCTGAAAAAATACAATCAAATCACAAATTTAACATAATTACATTCAGTTTTCTCAAAATTTTAATTTACGAAATACTGAACTCTCTTTTTATCAATAATTTATCAGTCATATAAATGAAAAAATGATTGCATAAATTTTAGTCATTTTAATTTTATTAAAAGACATATTAGTAAAAATTATGTCAATTATACATTTTACAAATTTTAAGAGAGATTGGTGTAATTTACCCATAAAATTATACTCCATCTGTTTCATTTTATTGGTTTATTATCTCATTTTTTGTTGTCCCAAAATAAATGTCCAATGTAAAAAATTAAAACTTTAAATTTAAAAGTTTCTATTATTCCTTATAAAATAATTATAAATATATTTAAAAATAAGAATAGAAATGTATTTTGAAAAATAAATCTTTAAAATTTGAATTTAAAAAATGTAATGATTATGTTTTTTATTTTTTAATTTGAATTTTTAAAAGGAATTATTAATATGGGATGGGGAGAGGACGGATTGAAATAGGACTCTTTTTTAAGAAAAATTATTAGTTAATTTTAGAATATCACGTGATTATATTTTAGGTTAATCACAAATTCTTATATTTCTTCATATTTTTTAATTATTCAATATAAAATCGTGAGTCTCACTTCATTTATTAATTACAATACATATGGAGTGTCAAATGGTCACATGGTACAAAATTGGACCAATCAATAATTTAAAAAAAAAAAAAAAATTAACACATTATGTGTGGTGGATGCAGTGCCACGTGCAAGCATAAAGAATCAACCCACCAAATATTCACATGAGAATTGTGTGGTGGGGACACACATCACACATCACCAACCATCATCATCACCAATTGATTTTTTTTATTTTTTTATTTTTTTATTCAATGGAAAGATAACAAGAGCAATAGCAACAGTTTAAGGCATTGGGCTAAACAAGCTTAAGTCCTTTCACAAGATAAATCAACTATATCTGCAACAAGCAGATTAGCAATTTCAGTAGAGGGGTTCTCTAATACTACCAGATTATCTCCATGAGACACTCTTATATTTGCTAGCCTATAAGCACATTGGTTTCCTTCACGAAGGATGTGGCTAACCTCACAGTTGCACCAGTGCATAAGGAATTTGATATCCTCTAGAAGTGCTCTGTAGGGGTAGTTACTGGGTGTAGTAGTATTGATGTTGATCACCACTTGTTCTGCATCAGTTTCAATCAAAACGTCTCTTATGCTTTTCTCCAAAATGATGATGAGACCTCTATAGATGCCCCAAAGTTCAGCTTCCTTGCTTGTGGCTGACTCCAATTTCCCATGAAATCCAAAAATCCAGGTTCCGCGAGCATCTTTGCACAAACCACCATAACCAGCAGGACCAGGGTTGCCTTTGGAGCATCCATCGGTATTGAGCTTGATTTTTCCTACACAAGGAGGACACCAATAAGTTTTAAAGTGTAAGTAGTCGCCTGTGAAGTGGTCTGTGTGAAAGGCATAATGTATTTCTACAGCTTCATGTTGAATCTGTCTCACAATTTCCTGGGTATGGATGTCCTCCTGATTGAACACCACATTGTTTCTAGCTTTCCATAATCGCCACAAGGCCACTACAAAGACAGTGCCCCAAGGAATATTAAAACACTCTCTATTTTTGCTTTTTAAGTTATGCTAGAGCCAAGTGTCCAAGGAGCTGTGAATATTGGATCATCATCACCAATTGATAAATCAATTTCAACATCAAAATCACGTTCACCTCCACCGTCCATCCAACTCCAATCTCTCCACAACTTTTTCCACTCCATCCTAACCACTCACATCCTGCCACGTTCGCTCAACGCAGCCGCCACCCCCAATCATTTGCATTAATTTAAATCAAAATGCTCTGCTTTTCCTTAAATCATCCTCTTCATTTTTTTTCAGTGGTGATTGAGACCACTAGTAGAGCTGCTCTAAATGCAGCTCTATTGAGATGGCATCCATTTAAAAAAACAAAATAAAGGAAAAAGACAAAATATAAAGAGGAAAAGGACAAATTAATGCTCCTTTAGTGCTTCTCTTTTAGTGGTCTAAACCATTTTTCTTTTTCTTTTTTTATTTCCATATCTTAATTTCAAAATAGGAATGCCTGGTGGGCAGGCTGCCACGTGTCAGGCAATGGTCAATTGTACAAGTAGCAGTGTTGTTTGCGTTGTGGAATTTTTGGAGTCTTTTGGGAAGCTGGTAAAAAGTCAGCTTTCAGTTTTTTGCTCATTTTGGGTCACATCATCTCTCACATAACTTACCTACAAAAAGCCAAAATAAGTTTAAAGAGTCAATTTTTTACGAACTTCCCAAAACACCTTATGATTTTATTTCTATTTTTATTAATGATCAAAGTTGGTGAGAATAACTTTTTCTTTTTTAATAAATTAGTAGTATTTGGCATAAATTACATACCGCTTTACTTTTTTTTTACATAATTTTATAAAAGTCAAAAAAATATACTTATTTAGAGCATCTCAAATAATCCTTAAATTAGAGACGGTTTGTTGCAGCTTATATAAATTGATTCTAATTTATTTTAATTTGAGAGTTTGTGTCAGACTGTTTAATTCAGCTTCTCCTTATAGCTAATTACGTAAAAATATATTAAATAAATTGAAAAAAATGATTATTTAGAAATTAGAAAAGGGATGCTTTTAACTTTAAATTTTTTATTATCAGATTTTAACTTTAAAAAAATTAAACCAAACAGACCTTTAATATTGAGAATCATCTTCACAAAATTATGAATTATTTCAAATTTAATTTCCTTTCTAATATAATATAAAATAAAATCAACCGGTCTAATTCGATTGGTCATAACTTTTGCATTTCATTAGGATGTTAATGGTTTGAATCTTTCACTTACATGTGAGTCTTATTCTCGTGTATTTATTAAGATTTATTGAAATTTTCACTTCTACTCTTATAGGTTTTTTATTATTATTATTATATGTTGTATTTGAGTTTCATCATGATAATTGTAATTTATTAGACTTCAATATAATATTGTATATGAATCAAATCAATATATAATTATAAAATGGTAATAATATTTTGCATTCCATTTTTCTTTATAATTACAATCCAAAATATTTTATTTAGTGTGAGTTAAAAATTATATTACGTATATACAAAAACATATTGTAACGCCCTCAAAATAAACCCATTATATATATCATTGACATGCAATATTAAAAGGAAACAATCCATTATCTCATTCATCAGAGTATTACTAACTAAAAGCATTACATGTAACATCAAATTAAATGCCCTACGGGCTTACATCTTTCCAAGCCAACACTTGGACACATAAATATGAGTTCTAACTCAAATACAAATAAAGCCCTAGGCTTGAATGTTTACATGTACTGACAAATAAAAAACAACTAACTAAAGATAGTCTTCAAAATCCAAAAGCCAAATCCTCCCAAGCTAAGTCCTTGGAGGTAGCTTATCACCTGAACCTGAAAATGATGTTCCCATATAGGGTGAGCCACAGCCCAGTAGAAATATACTAAACCATATATAAGTATTGAATAAAGCATTAGCATTCAAAAGATGGATAACACAAATTATCAGTTCCACTTTCCATTAATTATTCAACATGGCTCACAACCTGACCAAACTTACAACAGTGAACTATATATCATATTCACAATAATTCCAATAACGACAACACAAATGAGACTCAGGCTCATATCAAAAACACTTCATACTTCCAGATTGATACACATTTTAGTGCTTTATCAATAACATGTAAAAACACTTCAATATCAATAAGCACACATAAAAGTGATGCTAATGGAGTCCATCCCCTATCTTCCCCTAAACCGTGGAGTACATCCCCTATCTCCTCCCACACAATATGCAAATGCATGCTCAATCAATACATGTATTTTCTGTATTAATTCAATAGTCAAAACAATGACTTAACCAATATGATTAATTTCAGTTATCCCTAATCCACATGCAATGTCTACAACAATCACGACTATCCTCCACCGATAGCCCAAAACAGTTATTTCTAGACTGGAAATAAATAAATCAACAATTTAATAGGCGAGTGATTTAAATTAACCAACTACCCCATTTAATCAATAAATTCCTCAATATCATGAATTTAAATAATTTCCCCAATTTTCCTTAAATTAATTATACAAATCAATTTATTAAGACAACTAGGGTTTCTCCCATAATTACCAAAATACCCCCAACTTATCAAAATACCAAAACTTAGAACAAAACTTATACATTGGAGTAGGAAATCCCTACCTCGAAGAAATTAACCCAAATGGAGAAGACGGAGATGAAGACCCAAAATCCAAAGTGCTCCAAATTCACAAACTCTCAGATTAAAACGGAGCCCTCGACTCACACTATCTTTTTAATAAAGCAACTAGGGTAGAAACACACCCTAAATAGATCAAACCTAAGAGAGAAGAGAGGAGAAGTCGGACCTAGGGTTTGGAATCAAAAAGAGGATGAAAAACTGTTCAAAATCTCGCTGCTGCCTATTTAAACTGGACAGGCTCGCTCGAGCGAAGACTTGGTCGCTCGAGTGACCAGACACAAGAAACGCTCGCTCGAGCGAAGAAAAGCTCGCTCGAGCCAAAAACTCGATGCTTCAGGTCTGCAACACAGAAGCTCGCTCGAGCGAAGGAATGCTCGCTCGAGCGAAGGAATCGAAAACATACACCTCGCTCACTCGAGCGAAGAAAGCTCGCTCGAGCGAAGAAACACTGCTCTCAGGTCTATACTAGACGCAATCGCTCGCTCGAGCGAAGAAACCCTGGCTTGAGCCACCAGGCACAAAAACAACCCTCGCTCGAGCGACCAAACCCTCGCTCGAGCGACCAACCCAAAAACTGGACAGCAACACTTGGTTTCCGAACCCAACCGACTGTAACAAAACCTGCCCAACATATCCTATAACTCAAAAATAAGGAATTAAAGGACAACAACAACAATATAATAACAGCTGAATCTACGGAACATAAGTCCGGGTACAACAACCAAATGGGAAAAGACCGGGGTCGCTATACATATGTTCAAAAAAAAAAATGTCTATACAAAAACATGATAAAAAATTGGATGAAACACCAATAAATTCTAAATAGTGATTTTATGAACTTCCTTTTCTTTTTTTTTTCTTTTTTCTTTTTTTTTTTTTCTTAACACCAGGAATTTGATTAAATCAACCAAAACCCATAGCCTTTCTCAAGGCAGCAAGAGGATTACACACCGAGATACAGGCAAACTACCCTGAAGGAACTCTCTAACAACAATCCAATGGCCAGCACCATTGGCCTCTCTAGGAGTCCACAAAAAGGAAAAATTACACCTTCTAGCTAACATTCTAATATCCTCAATAATTGGAGCACAGTTCTATGGAGGTTCATTTTCTGAAATGCAGAATAAAATAGCAGCCATGTTATCTCCAACAATCTCGACCTGGAACAAACCTTGAGAGTGCGCCATAAGGCACTACAGGAAATTAGGGATTTAATGGCGTTTAATTAACGGCGTTTTATTAAACGTCACTGTTTCTAACAATTAACGGCATTTTTTAAACGTCGCAATTGTTATTAAGTAAAACGGTACCGTTTTGTTAACTGAAGACGTTTAAAAAGCGCCTCCAAATCATGTCTCTCTTCACACCCACTTCTGTCTCTCCAAACCTTTATTTTGAAAACCCTATCTTGAGCACCGCCGCCTCTCTCGCTCACTCAAATCTCTCTCGATTCTTCTTCAGTTCAGTGATTCTTCTTCATTCTTCTTCAGTTCGGTGATTCATCTCAGGATTGCGATTTCGAACTTCGATTTTGAGCACGACTTCGTGATTTATCTCCGTGGATTTGGAAGTCTTCATCTTCTTCGATCAGAGGTTAGTTGCTATCTCTTTCTCTCACTCAAATCTCTCTCGATTCTTCTTCAGTTCAGTGATTCTTCTTCAATTCTTTTTCAGTTTGGTGATTCATCTCGGGATTGCGATCTCGAAATTCGATTTTGAGCACAACTCCATGATTTATCTCTGTGGATTTGGAGCTCTTTGTCTTCTTCGCTCAGAGGTTAGTTGTTCTGTTTGTGATTTATCTCTGTTTCTTCTGTGCTCTGGATCAATGTTTTGAAAAATGCTGAATTAGTGTTTTGAAAAATTGGTCTCAGTAATTTCATCTCTGTTTCAGTAATTGTTTTTCACTGATGTTTTGCTCTGCACTATGAGATCTAGATTGTGCTTTCAGTAATTGGTCTCAGTGATTTCATCTATGTTTATATTGTGTTCGATCTGTCATCGATGTGGTTATGGATTTTGATTTTTGTGAATTCGTGTGTGATTGGTTGATTCTGTTTGGAATTGTGGAATTTGCTGATCTGAGTCGAGGTGGTCTGATCATAGGGTTCTTCTCAATGTCTATTTTTGCATTACAATTTAATTTATATTATTATTTATTGGGGATTGTTTGACTTTGCTCCCTAAAATTAGGTTGCGTTTGGTTGAATACAAATTAAGGAGTTGGGAGAGACCACCAGTTTTAAGCACCATCAGCAAAAGCAGTCACAGATTTCTGCCTATCATACAGCCCAAGGTAAATAAGGTGCTCCATTTTGATCTTGAGGTGAGGAAAAAAGAAGAAGAAATGATTGTGGTCTCTCATTTAGGTGAGAAAAGACTTTGATAAAAAAAAGTAAAATTCATGAATTGCATTGACATCATCTAGTATCTTGATTGGTCTATTGGGTTATCGACCATAGATAATTTAGTTTTGGACTGTTGGCTAAATTAACTAATGGATTTAACTTCAATACCCTTAGACATGGTTTTATATACCTATGTGTCAGTTGAAATGAACTATGCAAACATTGTATTGCCCTGTTCGAATGTGGCTTCCTTAATTGTTTAAACATTGGGCCAGTTTGTTCAAATGCACATTGTTCTACCCTGAACAATGCTCTGTCTTAGTTTGTATGTTCAAACGCAGACATTGTGATCATGTGCTGGGCAGAGCTTGTGGAGAATGAAGTCAAAGTGAGAGACTGGATAGAAGTGGATAGCGAATTGCTCAGTGTTAGAGTAGGTACCATCTGTGCATCTGAATCTACTTAATCTTGGAGCATAAGGGATTTGTTTGTCCCATGGTTTTTTACCCTTTTGGGTTTTCCACATTGAATAGTATCTCTCCATGTGATTGCTTATTTCTATTTATTAATTGGCTCTTAACTCAGTAATATCTAGTAAATCTGCTAATTTTAAAGACTCCTGTTTAGTTTTTTAGAATTTGTTGATAGATAGTAAATTTTGATCATAGTGAATGCTTTTAACTATTTGTCTTGTGAGTATTAATCTTTCTCCTAACCATATTCCTCTCCCAGAGAAGTAAAGTGGTTATATTTTTATTAATATTGTTTATAAAAGAACCTCATTTCTAGTGCATATAATATAGAATCACAGTTTTTATCATGTGTATTTAAATAATGGCATGTTGCAGATGGCCTTTTATTGAAGGCTCTTGAGTATGTGGCTTGCAGATCTGGTGATTCTGCAGAAAGTAAGCCATCTTTTGCTTTGACCATAAAGAGTTATCTGCTTATAAATGGTCTTGTATTGTTTTCCATTTTATGTTTTCAATTTTTCATCATAATTTGGAAAAAGATATGAAAATGCTAAAATACTTGTGAATATTGTTATACGTGGTGGGCAATCAGTCTCCAAGCTATATATGGAAAACTCTGTAGTTTAATCCCAAAAAGTTGATCAATCTGTTTCGTTATTGATTTAAACCAAATTTATCTGCTTTCGTTCATCTTATGAATGCCATTATTGTTATCAATTTAGTTATCAGCTGGTATTTTTGTGATGTCTTTTTTTTTCCCTAATTATTTTATTCTACATGATGCAGCGACATGGCATAAGTCCCATGGAAATAAAATATGAATGGTGTCTTATGTGATTCCCAGGCATCTACCAAAGAAGTGGATGTCAGAAAAATATGATGTCTTCTATGAATTATGAGATAGGTCTCTATTACTTTTTTTTTTTTTTTTTTGATAAATACTTTTCCAAGTTTGGCTCTTGGAACCTCAGTGTTTGATTTATTCTGTGCGCTTGGGTCTGTTAGTTGTACTCTTCACTTTTCATTTTTCAAGTGCAAGTGTTTGCCAGCATTCACATGTGTCCTTTACAAACAAATACTCGTTCAAATTCTTTTATAATAAGATCCTGTCATTGTTTTGAAGATTTATTGTTGGGATGGGGGGTAGACTAGGTTTAGCTTTTACCTTTATATGATTTGCAAAGAGTGGCTTCCATTGGAATTAGACTTGCAATCTCATATGCTTGGTAAATTGACATGTTTCTTTTCAATTTTATTATTTAATTTTGACCATCTACTGGTTAAAATAATTATTAGCCATGTCCTGCTAATATTGCTAAATGCTAATACTACCTGGTTAATCCTTGTTTATAGCTTTAATTTGAAATGGGTTAGACTTGCAATCTCTCTTTACACCCTCTTCTGTCTTTCCAAACCTTTATTTTGAAAACCCTATTTTGAGCTCAGCCGTCACTCACTCACTCTCTTGCTCACTCTCTTGCTCTCTCTTTCTCTCAGAGGATCGATTGTTCTTCAGTCCCTTACTCAGTGATTCTTCTTCGATTCTTCTTCAGTTCGTTGATTCTTCTTCGATTTCAAAATTCGATTTTGAGCACAGCTTCGTGATTTATGTCCGTGGATTTGGAACTATTCGTCTTCTTCGATCAGAGGTTAGTTGTTCTGTTTGTGATTTATCTTTGTTTTGGATCAATGTTTTGCTTAGTGAATACTTTTGTTTAGGGCTCTATATAGGTCTTAAGCCCTTAAGGCTCTCGATTCTTCTTCACTCTCTTACTCAGTGATTCAATAGTGGCTTCATTAAGCTTGAATGAAAGGATAACCAAATTTTTCTTTGTTACTGCAAAATAATTCTTTTATTGTAAAAAAAAAAAATAAACATGTGATTATAATGAAAGTCCTTATTGTTACATAAGTGGAAGGCATACATATGAACATTTTTCAACAAGTTGAATGTAATGAACTACAATTTTTTCAAGCAACATATGGACTAGATCTAATGGTGATGCTTATGGAGGTATTGTGATCATTCTAATGTTATTTACCTGTGAATTGATTTTTAGGTCTGGAGATTTTTAATAAATTTTGCTGACATTCTAATGTTTTAAATTTTTAGGTCTGGAGTTCTTCAGTATAGTAAATCTGTTGAGGATCAAAAGTTTGACAAAGATATTACTATTGGCCTAATTTGCAGTGAACTACAATGTTCATATGGCTAAGGTGCTTGATGGAGGAAGGAATAGTACGTATAAGTAATATTGCTCTACATGAGTAATCCTTGAAGTAACATAACTAACTAGTTGGCATATAATGTGTAGAGGCTGCACCTGAGTTTGCCATTTCCCTTATTCAAACATTGTTGATCAATGATTCAAAAGTCATTTCCAAACTTCATAATTTTGTTGATGCGTTGGCTAAGGTTTGTGACTATTCATTTTGTTTGATATGGTGGCTAAATCAGATTGTGCCTGGTTCTGATTAAGATCTTACCTATAGCTTGCAGCTAGGCCTGGATCTCCAGAGTCATTACAACAGCTGGTTGAGGTTGCCAGGAATCCTGCTGCCAATCCTGCTACTCTTTTTGCTGTTTTTGTTGGGGAGGATAATACCAGACAAGCTACAAAGCAGAAGGTTATCAGAAATATTGGTCTTATATAATTTTTAATTGTCTAATATTTCTTTGCATCTTAACATTTTAATTTCTGCTGGCACAGGCCCCTGGTCTTTGTGCAGCAAGCATGGAAGATTATAACATAGTAGAGTCAATGGAACCAGATCCTGCTGGTTTTCGTGAGCAGGTTATATATGACCTTTTGTTGTTCAGCATGCTCTTCATAATTTTGAATCAGTAGAAATGAATTTGGTGTTTTTTTGCCATGGTTAAAAATTGGCTGTTACCAGTGCATAACGTTATCCCTGGCTTTCCTTACCGTTGTGGCAATCTATTGGTTGGATTAAAACCGTGGTCGTATCAACAATTAGAGAATTTTACACTCCTGTATCAGTCATAATGGCATAATGTTTATTATGTGCCATTCTGGCCCATTACAGAATGTTAATTTGATGGTACCTCATAAATTTTTCCATACCTCATTTTCTTTGCTTGCTTTTTCAATAAAAAAATGACTGGGAAACTTGGGGGGTAGATTGGAAAATTTTCTCGTTAGAAATTGGATATGAAGCTGGAGGGTCAACTAAATATTTTGTAGTAATCATTTCCTGCTGGAACATGTGTTTTCTATAGGTTTCAGTGCTGTTTTCAGAATGGTATAGGATATGTGAACTCTCCGGTGCAAATGATGCAGCTTGTGCCCATTATGTCTTACAATTGTAGCAAAGTGGATTGCTGAAAGGGGATGATTTGTTAGATCGGTTTTCCGCTGTCTCACTGTAAATTTTCTTCTCTGAAGTTATGCCCACAGTTATAGTCTGAGTTCTGAATTCCTCTTTATTCTTCTTATTTTTTTTAACTAGGAACTTTCTGTGTCACATTGCCTATCTTCTGAGGTGATTAGTTCTAGCCCTCTGCAATCACCTCAACAAGTCCAGTCCCTCTCCTTCCTTGCTATTGATATCTATTCAAAACTTGTCTTGTCGATCATAAAGGTATATGTTTCCCTCTAGATATATAATATGGTTTTCTTTTTCACATTAATTATTCATGGCTTGACTTTTAATGTTGTAAATTGCTAGTTTTTCCCTGTAAATTACTAGTTTAGATGAATTCAAATTTCTTTTTTTCTTGGAATAACAGCCATCAAGCTGAGGTATTTGATTCAAAAGCAGGGGCAGAACTTCTTGACATAATTCTCAAGGAGGTATTAGCTTATATTATGTTTTAGGGCCTTGTTAATGTCTGTCCTAAGTGTACATATATTTGTATGATTTTGATTGTACAAGCATAGAATGTACAATCATTTTAACCTTCATAACATGTGCCTTTAACAAAATCCTGTATTTTAAATTTTAATATACATATGCAAAACTACTTGTCTTTCTCTGTTTACATTCTTGTTCATGGCCATATGTGCATGTGTGCATAAAAAGTTTGTTTTTTACATAATAAAAAAGGCATGGCTGTATTAATAGGTGTTTTGAGGAAGGGATGGGGGGCTGTTTAACTGCTTAGAGGGGTGTTTGACATTTTTATGTTCAAATATGAAGCAGAGTAGATGTGATTTCCATTTTGGACTTTCTGAATAGTTTTATGGATTACTTTTATTAGTTTTCTAGAAATCCAGCCAAATTTTTTTTTATTATTAGTTTTATTGACCATTGATATGACTCCATGGATGGACCCTTTGGCCTTTAAAGATGGTCTTTTGTTCATGAAAGCAGGGGCAAAGATCTACTTGTTGAAGTTAGGAATGATGAAAATGGAATGGAAGAGCTCTGCACCCTTTCTACGTTGGGGCCAAACTCCATGATTTCTCCCATTGTGCTTCCATATTCCATGAGTTTGGTACCATTGAGTCAGCCCTAAAAGTTTGGATTTCAGAGGGTTCAGGATCTTATATTTAAATATATATATATATATATATGTTTATTTTGGTACAAATCTAACAGGTGGTTGTCATGGAAAAAAAGGTTAAACAGGACGTCTACTATGCATAAGTATTGGGTACAAATTTTCAATTTATGTTTATTTTGGTCAATTTGATTACACTTTATGTTTTGATGCAGGCATGTAGACCAGTGAAGGCCAACAATGAACTCTCTCATCAATTTGAATTTAACTCATTCAACTTGAAATTTATGGTATAAGCAGGAATATATTTTTGAGTTGGGGATAATTTTTTTGGTAGTAATTTGCCATCTCTTGTATAGTTGGATCCATCATTATAGCTCAACATTTCTTTCTCTGCTAATGTCTTTGTTAAAACATGATTTTTGGATATATTATTTTGTAATTAATGGTGATTGGATATTAAATTGAATGGGAAAGTGAATTAATGTTGCATTTTGAATGGGAGCTATTATTTCATATTAGTGCTATTTTTCAGTTTAATTACAGGTATTTTTTAGTTCAGTAACAAAAAATTAGCACAATTAAAAAAAAAAAAAAAGAGGCTATCACGGCATTTCTAAAAACGTCACTAAATATTATACTAACGGTTGAATTTTTTTAAAAAAGATACGACGGCGTTTTAAAAACGTCGCTAAACAGTATGGTGACGTCATATTACCGTTAGTAGAACTTTTAGCGGCGTTTTTAGAAAACGCTACCTATAGTCATATAGCGACGTTTCTAAAGCGCCATAAAGTTATAGCGACGGCCGCATCTTCGGCGTTTGGTATTAAATGTCGCAAAAGGATTTGATGGCGTTTTTGTGATCTATAGCGGCGTTTTTTAAACGCCGCTAAAACCCTCATTTTCAGCAGTGAGGCATGCCCAACGAACAGCAAAAGCTTTCCCCTGCAAAACAAACCCCACATCTACCATCCGAACTGCTCCATCAACCAAGGATCCATGCCAATCCCGGTTGCCACAGAGCTCTAGACGACCTAGGTTGTAGAGTTACATCGCAGTTCACCTTTACCCTTCCTCTAGGAAGGGGAGTCCAAACTTGAGGAGGTCTTTGTACTGAACCCAAGTCCACTAGGGGCTGAGAATTAGATAGAATTAGACAGAGCTCCCATTACGAACTTGCCAACGAACTACGGAATTCAGAACATCGCGCCCCTCAATAAGACTAGCCCATGCCCAAGAAGCTCTAACCCTTTTAGAAGCCGACATGAAATCCGTATGAGGATAATAAATACCTTCAGAAATCTTGCACAAAAAGAATTTGGGTACTTAATTAACCTCCATCATTGGTGAGCCAATAACGCTCTGTTAAAAGCTCTAAAATCACGAAAGCCCATACCTCCACAGCTCTTGGGCAAAGTCAGCTTCTCCCACGAAGCCCACTGAATCCCTCTGCCCTCAGGATCCCCTTGCCACCAGAAATTACTTAACAAAGAGTGCATGGTTGCACACAACTTTTTGGGGAAAAGGAAACAGGCCACGGTATATGTGGGGATGGCTTGGACCACTGCTTTGATGAGCACTTCACAACCAGCGTGGGAAAGAAGCTTAAGTTTCCAATCCTGGAGTTTTGTCAACATTCTCTCAATCAAAAAAATGTAAGCCTCATTTTTGGATCTTTCCCAACAAGATGGTAACCCCAAGTACTTAGATCCCGCCTTCACCAAGGCCATATGCAAAATAGAACAGATTTGCTGCTTCAACATTGGCCCAATATTAGAAGAGAATTGAATCAGATTTCTCAAAATTTATAACTTGTGTCCCCATAAACTTTCAGAATTCAGAGAATATACTTGCATTCATTGACATCGGCTTTGAGGAACAACAAGACATAGTTCGCAAACAAAAAATGTGATAGCTCTGGGCAAGCCCTCCTAACCTTCAATCCAGACAGTTCCTTTGCCAACAAGCTCTGCTAAAGAAGTTAGTATAAAACATCAGTAACCAAGATAGATAAATATGGAGATAAAGGATCTCCTTGACGGAGACCCCTCAAGGGCATGAAAGGCGTACGCTTTGCCCCATTCACAAATACCAAGAAAGAGACCGTGACCACACAGTGCACAACTCAATTAGTCCATTGGTTATGGAAGCCCATCTTTTCTAACACACCTTGTAGGAAATCCCACTGGACTCGATCGTATGCTTTGTTAAAATCCAATTTTATAGCCATGTTTGGCTTATTGCCCCTCTTCTGCAGTTTCAAAAAATGGAACGCTTCATGGGCAATGGGGATATTGTCTTGGATCATGTGGCCAGGCACAAACATCGACTGATTTGGAGAGATGAATTGCCCCAAGACTCCCCTCAAACGATTGGCCAAAATCTTTGTGATCATCTTGAGGTCAAAATTACACAGACTGATTGGCCTAAAATGTGAAAGCTTTTCTAGGGCATTAATCTTCGGAATGAGCGCCAAATTAGTCTTATTCAAATCTTTTAAAAGAAAACCACCCTCAAAGAAACTGTGTACCGCCTTGCAAACATCAACCCTAATCTTTTCCCAATAATGCTGATAAGAAGAAGAAAAAAAAACCTAGGTACCCATCAGGTCTCGGAGCCTTGATGGAACCCAATTGGAACACCATCATCTTGATCTCCTCTGAAGTCACCTCCCTCGTTAACCACTAATTCATCTCATCTGATATAGCAAGTTGCACCATTGCCAGTGCCTCTGACCATTCTCAACCCCCAACTGAACGAAACAACTCTAAAAAGTACTGGTGCAGATAGCCATCAATTTCTTCATCCGATTCTAACCAAATCTCAACCTCATTTTTTAGTCGAACTAATTGGTTCCTTTCGTGCCTTTGAATGAGAGTAGCATGGAAAAAGGTTGAGTTCCTATCCCTATATGAAAGCCAATTCACACATTTGACCCAGGTTGCCCCCCAGGCCAGTTTCCTTGATTTTAACATTTGGGGTTTCAAATACCTCATGCATTCTTTCCTCAGCAGTTGGATCTCTGTAAAAGGACATTGGCTCACCAATAGACTGGTGTGGCAGCATGTGTGCACCCTCTGCCTTTGAAGACACCTTCTGTGCCTTTACTTCACTCTAGCTTGCATACTCCATCGATGGAGCTTTCAACACACTCCTCACTTCTCTGAGAAGGATCTGGTTCTCCTCCAGTAACTGGTTTGCCAGTGCATTCCTTAGCTGAGCCACCAAGACCCCTGTTGGAATTTTGGCATGGACACTTTTGTGGCCTTCTATACTCACTACTTGGCCACTCATTTGGCCTTTTTGGGCCACTACCTGGCCTACATGTTGAGCAACACCATCATCAGCTAAGACCGAGTACTGGTCCACCTCTCTTTCCTTCAATTCAGTAGGCCTTTTCTCAGAATGCTTATCAATCTGTTTCTTTACCTTCACCATTTTTTTTGTCCAAATTGTGCAAGATTGTCCCAATGAGCATGCCAAAATTGTTAGCAAAAATTATGTTGGGTCTAGATCGACAGTAACGAAGCAATAATTCAAACTGATGAACTTAAATAGGAAAAAATCAAGCAATTGTGATTTCGGTTCTAATGCCTCAAGAGAATGAGAACTTCTTTGGATTAACTGATGGTAACAAAGTAAACAAGAGGAAAACAAACTGTTTTATATCAATTGATGGTAACAAGGTAGATTAAACAAACAAAAAAACAACTTCAAATTGAAATCACCTATTTTCATTCAACAAGTACGAATTACAGTGAAAGAAACTACTCCTAAGTTATAACCTGAACTACTCCTAACTCTAAAAGCTAAGTTGTTTTGTTGTTGTTGATGTCCTCTCCTTCTGCAAACTTCTAGCCTCTTATAGTTCTTTTTTCCCACGACCCCATGATCTCCTCAATCTGCAACTGCTGCTGTGTAACTGCCACAACTGCACTCTCACTTCCCAATCTTCAAACCACATCACGCCTTCACTTCCACCTGTCGAACTTTCATTCCTTTTAAGTTAACACGTGTCCCTGAGTTCTTTTATCCTCCCTTCGACAGAAGAAAACTCCTACTTTGTTCATGCTTCCTTTTGAAGGCAGCCCACTAAGTCCATGACCACATTGCCAATAACTGCTCCACCTTTCAAGCTAGCCCTACATGCAAAAATCCACCTCCAACTGCTGACCTTAGTCTTCTGATGCTAAACATCCACTCCAGACTTGGCCACGTGTCCTCCACTGAGTGGACCACCTCTCGACAGGGCTTGGCAAAAATAGGTGCAAACAATGCCCCCTTGTTCAATTTACATGAATATCAAATGTTTTTAACTTGAACAAACTTGCTACTTGGGCCCAATTTGGACCTAGAACAAAAACTTATCTCCTTGGACCCAAGAAATTAGAAAGAAAAATGAATTGCTTGCTTTGGGCCAAAAACAAAAAGACCACAGCCCAAAATAAGACTACCTTATTATTTTAAAAATGTTGGGCGCATCATAAACTATAAAAAAAAACCCCACCCTTTCAACTTCATTTACCTTTGATTCGATCTCTCCAGACTGTACTTCTTCTTCTCAAACACTTCCATCTGAAGTGCAAGCACTGCAAAACCCTAAGCTATGGTACCCAAAAAATCGAAGCCAGTCCAAGAAGAAGAAAACAATGAAGACCTCCTCCGATTTCCAGACTCCATCAGGACACTAATCACTTCCTTAAAACTAGACATTCTTTACTGCCCAGCACCAATTCTGTCACCAAAGCCACCTTAGGCCCTATATTCTTATCCCACTTTCCAGACGATCTATCTCCATATTACCCTCTTGCCAAAGGTGAGAACCTACTTCTCAACCAATCCAGACTCAACTGGACCAATTGGAACAGTAGCAAAACCCCCTCAGATCCTGGAGACAACCAGACTCTTCATGGCAAAGCTAGGCCAAAAGAATTGAAGCCCATGACTCTAAAGTATGGAAACACCAAGGCATCAATGAGGTAATTAGACTGTCGACCATAAAGTATGGCATGGACAAGTGGTTGATTGCTGCTGCTACATGCTTCTGGTCCCAGCCTTACAACTCTCTACTTCTGAAATTTGGCATGATTGCCCCCACTATCCTTGATGTAGCTCATTTGACTGGACTCCCCATCTTAAGCAACCAAATTCATGCCCTACTTGAACCCCCAAAAGTAACCTTTACCTTAGACACTGACATGAGCTACACAGAATTCACCAATAAGTACAAAGGCAGACTTGGTACCCTTGTCGAGGACCAAGAAAGAACTGCTTTTTATCTAGTCTGGCTTTGCCAGTTTCTCTTTTGTGTGTCTAGATATAAAATCACAAAGGAATACCTTCCCCTTGCCTTATGCATCCAAGATGGCCAAGCTATGGCCTTTGCCCCTTACCTTCTTGCTACCCTTTATAAGGGTTTATTCTCCCTTGTTGAAAAGAAAATCTCTGCCAATTGTAGCGGACCATTCTAGCTTTTTCAAGCCTGGTTGTGCGCTTATTTCCTTAAAGCACAACCACCACAACCCAACACCTTGAGGCCAATCCACTATTCCTATGCTAAACAACTTCTCACTTTTGTCAGCAAGCCTACCCTCACCTTTTCAAACCACCTTACCATATTTTACAATCTCCCATTCGACAGACTTTCTTCCCTCTACAACCCTTTCCAAAATTGCCAATTTGCATCGTCCAGACTGCAATTCCTTTTCTTTGACCCCTCTGACCTAACCAATGACCAAGTTCAGGCGCAAACTAAAACCTGGAGGCACATTCTAACCTGCAAACACATCTTAGTTGGTTGTTCTATATCTTCTAACAAGATGTCCAACTATAGTTGTGAAACCTACTGCCCCAACCAATGGCCCAGGCAATTTGGCCTCACTCAAAGCATACCATACCCTTATTTTCACCCAACCATCCGTGAGGAAATTGGGTCTAGAGTTAACTTCAAGGATCCTGATCAGGCTGAGTCCATTCTAAAAGAAAAAACCAAACTCTTCAAAGACTTCAATCCTTTGTCCTTCCAGCCCACCTTTGATTGCTCAACAACCTTTGAGCATTGGTGGAACCTTATAGCTGCCATCAGTTTCTTCAAGCCTCTTGAGGCCTGTCTCCAGGACACCTCAATTGATAACCAAGGACCTACATCACCACCTTCCAAGCTTAAGGCCACAGGTAACATTTACCCTTTCTCAATCTTACATACTTTCACTATGTTGTTCACTCTTTTCCAAAAACCACAAACTCTTTTGACTTTTGCAGCCAACATAGAGCTTGCTGCTAAGTCCTTAATCAGATATCAACACAGGGGCAAGGCTCTAATAGATCATACCATCCAACCAAGGGTCACACCTCCAATCCCCAAGTTAAAGGGGGACTCCCTCTTAGCTCTCCAAACACAAGAACAAAGGGTTCAAAGGAGGATCACCATTCATTCCCCTGTCGAGAGAGAAATAAGGGCCAAGAAAAGACAAGTGCCTCCAGCCACCCTTGTCTTTGAAGCAAATCCCAATGAATGGGATATCCCACTTAGCCAAGTAATTGGCCAAACAATCTCAAACCCCCTAGAACAACTGTATCAGGTATACCTCTTCACCATTTCCTTGTTATATTTCATTTCCTCTCACTTGTGTTTAATTGACATTTTCCTGTTTGCAGAGAAAAGAAGAAGAGTACTTATCTTCACTGCTGATGATAAGGATACTCTTTCTACCTCTCCACAAAACACCAACCAATCTTCACTTCCTCCACCTGTCCATGAACCTAAATAACCAAAAACAAACTCCACAACCAACTCCACAACAACCTACACCACAACCATCTTTAACACCTTCTCAATCTGAATCTCCCCTCATTGCTCTTAAAGATGTTACACTTGGAGCCTTCCCAATTAAGGTTCTTTATCCAGGTTAAACTGAACCTATCAACTTTCCCTCAATTTTTACTCCTCAACCATCACCATCTGCCTCTACCAATTCTCAAACCTCTACTGGACAACCAGAAAGAATTGATTTTGATAACTCTACTAACAACCAATCAACTCCCTCTAGTCAACAATCTTCTCCAAGGAATGAAATCACCAAGTCTCCTCCACCAAAGCTTCAAGTCACTTATAGTAAGTGCAACACTCAATGTAACTGGGCGTGATCATTCTTTCTTATTTCAGGTAACCTCAAATGATTTTTTTTAACATTATAAGGACAAACACAATCACTGAACCACCCCCCCCCAACCAATGAACAAGAAGTAAATCTTGAGGATGCAAATACTAACACTGCATCTCATGCACCTGAGTCTATCACCCCAGCAATCCTTGGACCAACCTCTATTTCCACAACCATTACTGATCAGATCCAGCCTCCAGCAACCATCCCATCTACTGATGAGCAGGTAACATTTCTAATATTCCTCCCTTCACTTCCTACTACTCACTAAAACTTAACCTCTCAATTGGCCACTATCGATAGGCCATCTCTACCACATAAGACATATGGGAAGAAATAAGCACTTTTCAGCAATCCCTAGATCACATTTCACCCCTTCTTTAGAGGCTTCACTAATTCCCAGTTGAAGTCCAACAGACTCTTGCTACCTTCATTGACCTTGTGAACACCCCACTTGAAAAGATAGCCCTCAACCAACCTAATGAGACCTTGGCCTGCCTTACCACTGTCCTTAAGCTTTCTCCAAATCCTTTTAACCCTATCCAATTAAAACAGTTAGCCAAGATCACTTCAGCATGGTCAACCATTTTAGAAATGGTTCAAACTTGCTGTAGAGACATTCAAGCCAAAAAAGACTTCTTAGCCAAGGCTCAATCCATATCCTCTACCCTCAAACTTACTCATCAGGCTTCTTCAACCATCTTTGCTCAAGATGAAGCACTAGCACTTGAAGAATCAAGACTCATGGCAGAACTAGCCAATGTCAAACAACAAAGACTTCTCTTACAACAGCAAAAAGACAAACTTGGCCATGAGGTAAGGACTAAGCTGGCACAACTCCAGAGTGGGCCCTCAACAATTCAAACCATCAAAGTAGAACTTGATCAAGCTCAAACCATGGTGGAAGATACCTATCAGACTGGGGTCTTCTTGCCATTTTATTCCTCAAGACTTAGATAAGTCTTTTTCTTTTTTCTTTTTTCTTTTTTTTGCTCTTTTTGCTCTTTTTGTCTTGCACAGAATATCTTACTTTCTTTTGTAATCAGTACATTGCTTGTACTGACCTTTTCTTTAATGAATATCAATGCTTTGTTTTGCATGGCTTGTTGTACTAAACATTTCATTCTTATGCAAATTTTCTTTCTTTGTGTGAATTGTTTTGTCTTGTATGTGTCTATCAACCCCCTTTAAAGGTTTCCCACATAGTTGGATAGTACCTCTTAAGGTATTTCCCATTTATATTTCTCCTATGTGACTGCCCTTTTAAGGACTCCAATTGATATGCACCTCCCTTAAGAACTTTATGAACCCTAAAGTGGCCTTCCCAATTTGGTGACCACTTGCCAAACTCAGGGTCTTTTGTACCCAATAGCAAGATGGTTTTCCACACCAAGTCACCTACTCCAAAGATTTTCAACTTAACTTTCTTGTTATAGACTCTCTCAACCTTCTTCTTTTAAGCCATCATACAATCAAAGGCATCAATCCTTTTGCACTCCACATCTTGAGCACACAAACTTGTCCTCATTTATCACTTTTGTTTCCTTTTCTTGCTTCTCCTTGTGAATCCTCTCCAAATCAGACAACAAAACAGTTGGGTTTTGTGCCTTCCTTTTAATGCTAGCTAACACCATATGGATTGGTGCCATTTCTCGAAAAGGATTGTTGTCCACTGCCATAACTCCTTTCTCCTTCTCTGCATATTTCAGCAGTCCCTTCTATATCAAGTCCTGCACACAATTTCTGAAAATTACACAATTGTTGGTAGAATGTCTAAAAGTATTATGCCATTTACAATATTCTTTTCCTACTCTGTCTTGTTCATTTGGAATTGCATGTCCAGGGGACAATATTAAAAATTTATTAGCCAATAACTCATCAAAAATGACATCAACTTTAGACAAATCAAAAGAATACTGCCTAAATGTAGGGTTTGTATTTCTTTTGGCTGGTTGAGTTGATGGCATGTTCATTGGTTTGTCCACTTTCCTCAAAGTCCCAGAAACCACTAGTGTTTTGCCAACCACTTGAGCGACATCCACATCAATTTATGTTTCTACATCAACCTCTTGGAAATAAGTCCCATAAGAGTTTGCATTCCTATGTCTTTCCTCTCTAAGTATTGATTCATATCTTGTTGCCCTAGATGACAACTCAAACAAGTCTCTAAACTCCATCCCTTCAAACTTCTTTCTCAACTCAAATTCTAGCCCATTTTGAGCCATTCTCACAATTTAGCCTCAGGCATGTACATTCGACACCTATTTTTTGCCCTCTTAAATTTGTCAATAAATTGTTCTACACTCTCAGAAAACTTCTGCCTCATTTCAGACAGATCAACTAGAGTTACTTCAGGCTCAGTTCTATAAAACTGGGCATGAAACTGGCTCTCCATCTCCACCTAAGTATGAACTGAATTAGCAGGTAAATTAATGAACCATGTAAAAGCAGTCCTAGACAAAAAAATGTGGAAATAACCTCATTTTAAATATGTCATTATTTCCTGCTTCTCCACATTGTAATGTAAACAATCCTATGTGTTCAATTGTTGACCGGTGTAGTCACCCCATTTTTGACCGACCTTAAGACTCAGACGTCACCGATTAAGCGCTTGGTGATGTTGCATATTGTGCTCGTTCAGAGGTTTCAGAGTCTCGGCTGCGAGCCTTGCCTCCGGACTTCCGGACTCTTTCATGCTTTGCCTCGGTTTGCGAACCAGGCTCTGTTTTCTCTATTTTCTCTTCCCAAACGGAGAGAGAGGTCTCGTAGATCATCTCTCAGTGGCCGTAGGCTACGTTTCGTGGTCGTAGGTCATTTTGCCCGTTTGGAGTCCGGTTTCCGATTTTTCGGAGCCGTTGGCCGTGTGCCTCGGTTTGGGACCACTTAACCACCTCCGTTTGCTCCGGTTTTTGGCATGCATCTTCTTTACTCCCTTTTGAGGGACACTGTGGTCCGAGAGACCGACTTCGTGGCCGAACACCACTTCCGGTGCCTAACAGTCAGTTTTCGGGGCCCCAGGCTGCGCGTTTCGGCCCCCGAACCTTCATTTTGCATCGGTTTGAGTTCATTTTTGGAAGGGACCTCTGTTTCATTGTTAGAAAGGTCGTAGAAGGGTGGGAGGCCAGTAATTGTTCTGACAACCAATTTTATTCCTCAATCGCCCTCCGTCGCCCGTTTTTTCTCACTTGAAAGCCAATGTTGACCATCCTAAAGCCACTTTTTCTTGCCCTAAACCACATATTTGTGTTGTAGGCACCTGGGAGGCCACCAATATCACATGGCCGGCCAGTAATTGTCATTGACCCTTTTGAACCCCTCCAAAAAATGGCCTTTTCTCTCTCCCGGTTCACTGTCTCCAGTTTTTGACCACATGGCTGTGTTGAGCACACATGGGAGGCCACCAATTAGTGGTGGCCGGCCACTAATACCACTTGACCCTTTTGACCCTTGGCCAGCCGGCCATGGGGAGGGCCGGCCGGCCACCTGCAACCTAGATAATTGGCCGGCCAGAATCCTTAGGGTTGGCAAATTACAAATCTACCCTCCTTTTCTCCCCAGATTTTGTATCCGGGAGGGTGCCTTTTTCGGGGGAAACTTGAATTGTTTCCGCCCCCATTTTCCCCCCTCTTTTCCACCCTTTTGTCTATATATCCAGCAGCCCCAGCCCCCTTGCAAAGGTTTAGAAATGCTTTGAGCCTCATATGTTGCATCTCTCCCTCTCTACATCCTAACCCTCAAAACCCTTAAGTTCCTACACCATTTCTACACCACCACCTAGTACCACACCACCACCTCCATTCCAGCCACTTGGAGCTGCTTTCCAGAGCTGAGGAGCACCATTTCTTGTGCCAAGAGGTTGTCAAAGATTGGTCTACAAGGGTGAGTCATTTTTCCCCTCTTTTGAGTTCATTTGTGCATGCTTTCTTAGCCATTCTTGCTTACACTTTTGGGCTCCGACCCTAACTGATCTTTTTCATGTTTGTTTAAGGGCCTCTCACTGTTTGAGGCTTCCTTTTTGCACTTGCTTCTTTACCTCTCTTGTATGCCTCTTTCTTGCATAGTATTTTAGGCCTATGTGTAAACTGTTTTGAGGCATGTTGTAAACTGTAAAGTGGATTATTTTGAGCCCTTATTCAACATTTTGAAGGGCTCCTCACTATTTGAGGCTTCCAGATAACACTTGCCTTTGTATCCATTTTTGCTCCTATTTTTGCATGCTTTGTTACCCCTTTATGCTTGTATTTTGGGCTTTGGTCCGAACTGTAAATGACCTTATTTTGACCCACTATTTATGTTTCATTAAGGGTATTTTGATGTTTGAGGCTTAATTTTTGCTCTTTGTGTTTAAACCTCTTTTTAGGCCTTATTTTGCATAGTATTTTAAGCATGCTTGTGCACTGTTTTGGGTCTGGTCATCAACTGTAAAATGCCATATTTTGGGCCCCTCTTCAACATTGTTGAAGGGCCCTCCTGTGTTGAGGCAGAAACCATCACTTGCTTCTTTGTCCCTCTTTTGGCCCATTTCTTGCATGAGAGCTTAGCCATACTTGTGTATGTTTTTGTGGCTTGTTGTAAACTGTAAAATACTATATTTTGGGCCCCTCTTCAACATTGTAGAAGGGCCCTTCTCTGTTTGTAGCCAGAAGCTTCCATTTGCTTCATTATCTCTCTTTCGGGGCCATTTTTGCATATTGATTTAGCCCCATTTGTGTTCACTGTTTGGCCTTGCTTAAAACTGTAAATATGCTTGTTTTGGGGCTTTCTTGATTCTGTCTTCACACTTCATATTCAAATAATGCATGCATTGCATAGCCATAGGTCATTCCATGTACCTAATTTCATGTTTCGGGATTCATTTCATGCATCGGGTGCCATTTTGCCATGCTTCGGGGCTGTTTGCATCACTTTTTGCTACTGAAATTTGCATGCTAGTATGCCATATCCCATGCCTTATCATGTCTTGTTAGAGTGGTATTCCGTGCCTTAAGTTCGGTCCTCAGTTTGCATGCATGTGTGCACGCATCTCGAGTGTCTCATTTTCATCTAATGGCCTCCTATGTGAGTGTGGTTGAGGTCCACTTGTGTTGGTGTAAGTCCATCATGCATTGTGTATGCCATTTCAATTCATAGCATTGCGTATGCTAGGTTGTATGTTAGAGCATTGTGTATGCCATGTTACCTCGTGTATCGTGTATGCCATTTCATAGCATTTTGCATGTTAGGTTGTATCTTAATTGCATTTCATGCATGTCATGCATGTTGCATTGTGTTTGGGATAGGAGCTAGCCCGAGCACGGGAAACGAGGTACGTTCCGTACTCTGAGTGACGGAACGTGTCTCAATTCCCCAGTCACCGACACTCCGGATTAACCATGATGGAGTTAGGTCTAGTTGTATTTTCATGTGCATTCATTCCATATTGAGTTGTGCAATTCGACTCCTCGGCCATCATCCATCGAGATGCGTGATTGATGGCACGAGGATCGAGGCATGCATACATTGTGAAAATACATTGCCATGCCCCTTTCCTTCTCTTTGTTGCAGCAAATAAAGAATCAGCAGTCTTTCGAGGCTTGGCGCGCTTTCCAAAAATTATTGCGAAACAGAGGCTAATTGGGGCATCACAGGATTTCCGCGCAAAGGCAACCCGGATATGCATCATTCATCATCTGAAGAAGAGTCAAGGCAGTCCTGGCTTGCATGCCAGTTTATTGTTTTCTTAGTTAATTTGGTAATTAATTAGGATTTTGTACATATTTGGACTGTATTATTTATTTGGACTGTACTATTCGGGACTGTATATTTATTCGGACCCTCCGAGCGAGGTCAATGTTGTAATAAGTGTGTGTGCGTGTGATGTATGTCTTTCAACCCCATGTCTTTCTTTCCCTTTTATTTACCAGCTTATGATGGTTAGATTAGGGCATGTTTCAATTAGCATACAGTATGACAGCATGTGCATCCATTCATTTGTTTTGCATGCACCGGGCTCGGCGCATCATACTAACTGCATTTGCATTTTCAATTCCGAGTTGAATACATGTTAGCTGTAGCATTCTATATGCCATGTTTAGAATAGCCGAGCCTGCTATGGTTGCATTTGCATGTGTTGCATTAGACACTTCTGTATAGTTAGGATCATGCATGGATTTCTAATTAGCTTCTGTTTGGCTCGGAGTACTCGGTGAGTTTTATGCTTTAGCATCCTTGCATGCGTGTAAGTGACTGCCATGAATAGCATGCTTACAATGAGGCTATGTGCTTATGTGATATCTGCCTGAATGCCTGTGGGTGAAGGTTGGGTTATTTGGATTGGAACAAATCATGACTGTGAGTTTTAAGCCCACTAGATAGTGGCAAAACCATTTTTCTAAGCCCACCCGAGGGTGGCAAAATCTGCATTTTAAGCCTACTTGCGAGTAGCAAACCATCTTTCAAAAATAAACATGAAATGTTTTGTTCCAATTCAGGCGACCCAGTCTATACTTGTATGCTGTGTGCATCACATAGTAAATCTAGGCTAATAACAAGAATAAGAACGCATAACGTTTTCAAAACTAGATATCATGGTTAGTAGAGGCCGATCTATGATGGGCGAGCGGGGTGCTCACGAAGTGACCTTCCCCAATCGTATCCAAGTTCCAGAGCCGAGGCAACTTTGATATGACGGACACGTGGCCTTAGGCAACGAGTCAGGGTTTCCTAAATTTCCCAAAATAAAATATTTAGGTGGCGACTCTGTATCTGGCAAAGCAGTCCATGTTTGGCACTTCTTTCAAAAATTTGTTTTCTCAAAACGATTTGCGGATTTGGACTCTTTGGTTCAGATTAAGAACCGTGACAAAAATTGAGTCCGAACTGTAGCGAGGTCCCCGCGGACTTGTTACAATTTCTGGCGACTCCGCTGGGGATTTAGAGAACTTGACTCGAACTCATGATATCTGGTTTTGGCTACACTTATGTGTTTCTTTGCATTGCATTTGCATTGGTGCGCCTAGGACACCGTGTTTGCCATCTGCTATTCCTGAACGGTTTGCCGGAGGCTTGTCTTGTCAAGGCATGACCATAAGGCTGACCGGTTGTGGGCTCTGCCAGTATGGGAACACAAACCCTGGTTTTACCGGGGCACCCTTTTTGACCATTCGACCTAGTGCATATCGAAATCCGTAGTGACCAGTCCAAACTAGGACAGGTTGCTTACCCGATATAGGTTGTTTGAAACCGCTGCGTGCGTAGTGAAACCCTAGCTCCTGACAAAATAGGACAGGGAAACCTACCCCAACATAGGGGTGTTTTGGCTCTCACTTATCTGTTATGTGCTGTTAGAGTGCGTCTCTACAGGGAATGCATGTATCAGTTTGCGAGTTTGGGCATCAGGCCTGCGGGCAACAGTCAGTGTTTGAGAATCAGTTATCTGCGGGTATCAGATTCAGTCTTTGAGGACAGTGATTCAGGGACAGTGATCAGTATTTGAGGACAGGTGTATTCAGCTTATCAACCGTGTGTTGTATGCTCGACTGTGTGTTGTGTATTTATTTTAAGCTGTCATGCTGTTCATTTATCTGGTTATTTATTTCCTTTTCGCTTTATTTATCTTTTGCTAGGGCAATTTTAGCACAATTGCTTCCGACCCAGTAGATATTCCCCAAGCACTTTGGACAGAGGTCGACGGCTCAATCGATCTGAGGATCTGGTTGACGGACATCCAGTGTTCCATTCCTACCCCGTTGTCAGGAGAAGGCCAAGGAATCGCAGTGTGTCTGAACAGAGGTTATGGGGGCAGTGGTCTACTCTAGCAAACAGTCGGGTTGAGGTTCCAGTTTCCACCATAGAAATACACATACCGGTCAGTCAGCAAGACCAAAGAATATGGCCGGGATAGAAGAAATGATACGCCAAATGCATGAGAGCATGAAACAGATGCAAGAGGACGCTGCCCGCCAAGCAGAGTTCTCTAAACAGCAGGCCACAATCATGGCCCAGCAGGCTGAGCTCATCACTAGACTGCAACAGCAAAATGCGGCATCTGTTTCACATCAAGTTCCTCCTCCACCAGGGGCCCCGTTACCCGAGCAGGCACCTATTGTCCAGAATACTCTGCCAAACACCTAGAACACCGTGCCAAATGTCCAGAACATCCAGGAGGACACAAACCTTCCAACGGGGCTAGCTCCGCCCCCACTTCCACCTCAACTGTCCAAGACCCATACACCTGCTAACCACCCGGACTCTCCCTTTGAGTTCGAAATAGACCATACAGCGTTGAAATTGAGCAAACTTGAGAAGATGTTCAAAAAATCTCAGGGAGTCAACTCCATCCCAGACATTGAAGATGGATATACTGATTCGGTGGTGACATTGCCGGACAGGTTCAAGATGCCTAACATCGACCGTTTTGACGGGTCAGGAGATCCCATGGTCCACCTGAGTTTGTTTTCAGATGTTCTGTGCCCGATGGGCTTGACAAGATTACAGAAGCTCTCCCTTTTTGGCAGGACTCTGTCGGGTATCGCGGCCATCTAGTATGCCAAATTGGAGGATTCAGTAAAACGAAGCTAGGAAGAGATGGCCGAGGCCTTCGTCGCACAATATTCGTACAATACCCAGATCAGATCACAACCCGTGATCTTGAGACAACCAGGCAAGAGCCAAAAGAGAGCTTCTCAGAATTCGTGGCCCGCTGGAGAGCCAAGGCCTTAATGATGACCATTAGGCCAACGGATAAGGATCAAATACGGATGGTTGTGCGCAACCTCCAACCAAAATTGATGCAGAAGATGATTGTACTCCCCTTTCCCACCTTTTCGGACCTGCACGAGATGGGGGTACAAATCGAGGATGCAATGAAACAAGGTCTAATTGACCAGGATAGGGAGCAACCTAGGAGGACTTTCAACCGTAACAACAATGCAGGCCCAAGTGGCACTGCAACCGCACGAGCTTCAAAGGTGAGCATGGTCACCACCATTCCCCCTCTCCCACCAAGACCTATGGCAGCCACACCCTTCTCCGGTGCATCCGGAAGCAATACCCAAACCACCAAATATCAACCTAGAGGCCAAAGAACCTTCACACCCCTATATATGCCCCTGTCCAAAGCTCTTGGGGTATTAATCAGGAAGAAGCATTTGACGCCCCTAGAGCCGAGGCCACTACCGAATCCACTCCCTCCCTCTCATGACCCGGCAAAATACTGCGCGTATCACCAACAGCACGGTCATGACACCGACCGTTGTTTTCGATTGCGTCACGAGATCCAGGATCTTATTGACAAGCAGGTGATTGCACCTCCCGACAAACCCAACGTCATAACAAATCCTCTCCCACCACATAACCAAGCTCCCCCTCCCAACAGAATCAACTTCATCCAAACTGGGGTCGTGTCTTACGATCCTAGTATCTATATCACCCCATCCCACCTACCTAAACCGGAGGTGTTCCTTCCCGACTGCACTGACTCTTTGTGCATGATGGACATCTCCATAACCCAATCTGAGCCAATGGTGGTGACCACCGAAGATGGGACAGGGCAGATTTCAGAGGAAAATGGAATTGTTGAGTCTGGGATCGAGCAGCCTGGGAATTGTGCTGGAGGAGCCTACGATCCAAGTGAGTACATCCAGTCAGTGGGCCAGTCTGAGCTGAGTGTAGGGCTGCCAGAAAGAGCAGAATTATGTGTAATTCAGGGGGACAGATTTGAACGGGGAACGGATGATCTAACAGCTGTAGGAGAGGACCTTGCCAACCTCCAGTTCTTCAGTGACCAAGAATCAGGGGATGCGGCAGTCAACTGGTTCGAGTATGAGGAGTCGGCAGAAGCTACCGGATGGTTAGATGATCAACCAGACGTTGTAGAATTTCAACCAGAACAGGACCCGGCAGGGGCGAGGGTATCAATGGTGGCCGAAAGGGCCGAAGGTCAGAGCACATTGCCGGAGAGCGCCGGTACAAAGAAGAAGAAGCTGAGGCATCTGGGAAAGACAAGGAAGCTAAAAAACAGAGGGAGAAGCAGACTGAAGAAAAAGCTGTGCTCAAGCAATTAAAGAAGATACAAGCAGACATCTCCATCTGGGGACTGCTTATGGCGTCACGGGTGCACAGGCAGGCTGTCCTATCTGCTATGGACAAGGCCAAACTCTCTATAGATACTACACCAGAGCAGCTGGTTGGGCTGGTCTTTCCGGGAGGAGGTTCCCGACGTTAACCTTTTCAGACAAAGAACTGCCACCTGAGGGTGCAAATCATAGCAAACCCCTTTACATTTCTGTGGAATGTAGAGATAAGTGGAGACCACCGGTGGTACTTGTTGATACCGGATCCGCCATCAACGTCTGCCCAGCCAGAACAGCGTATGCAATCGGTTGAAGCCCGCGGACTTTGTGCCAACTACTCAAGTGATTAGAGCATATGATAATACTAGCAGGGAAGTGATGGGGACTGTCAAGGTTCAGACCCAGGTTGGTCCAGGACAACACAACATCGAATTCCATGTCTTGGACGTTCCCGCAACCTTCAATCTACTCTGGGGCGGCCGTGGTTGCACCAAGTGAAGGCAGTCTCTTCCACTTTACATCAGATGTTGAAGTACCCTCACGGGAAGGGGGTAGCTATTGTCTTCAGAATTCATCAATCCATCCGCCGCCAGAAGTGTCCACACCAGTCTTGGAAATTGAGCATGGCACGGAGGATGTGTTCTTATCAGGGTTCACTTGGCTGAGGCCCGGGTGGTGCAGAATATTATGGCTGTGAATGAGGAGTGTACGTCAGTGCTCAATCCGTCTACCTCATGAACAAGCTACAACACATCCCCGGGATGGGATTGGGAAGGAGCGGCCGAAAAGGCGTCGCAGCATTGGCCGAAGTGCCACACAACCCTCATACCTTTGGCTGGGTTATCTGCCCACCAAGAGGACTGGGTGAGAAAGGGAAAGGAAATGGCCGAAGAGGCAGAGCAAAGCAGGCTGGAAGCCTTTTGAACTAATGCATAGGCCCATCCAGGGTACCCTGAACGGACGCTTCGTCCGGGAGGGTGAGGACTTTCCATTTTGCGGCTTCCCAGAGCCGTGGCTAAACGCGGAGAACAAGCGCGTGCCAGGTTTTGAGATCTTGTCGACCTGCAACTACCCGGGGATGATGTTGTCGAAGAGCAGACAGACCCATCAGCTGAGGTTGAGAGTGCAAAGCAGGAGATGCCGAGGGCGCTGAAATTGAAATGGGGGTAGCACTGGCAAGTCTACTCTCAGATCCTCCGATCGACCATAAGTGCTTGGGGGATAACTTCTTGGTTTCCATGATTGGGGATGAAACGGCTGCGAGCCTGCCAGCAACTATTTTGGATGCATCTATCGCACCCTCTCTCACTTGGCAATACGAGGAGGGATTTTGTCCAGCAGCACCGGGTCAGGTAGTGAGCCGAAATCTGATTCCACCGAATCTTGTGAGTCGGAATCAGGTTCCAGCTCGACTGAGTCTGAGTCTGGTAATCCTGGGGATGATAACCCAGATGCCACAGTTCTTTCCAGGTCGTCTTTTTCTTTCTCATTTGAGTCTGTTGTAACCGAGAATTCGAACGATTTGGATA
>JAPPVO010007786.1:0-36792 GCA_030407325.1 Camellia japonica
TTTGGACGCTTTCCATCATCCAGATTGTTTGTCCGAAGTACACTTTGTTGTGTTTTTGCTTATCGAGTTGTTGTTTTGTTTATCGAGTTGTAAGTTTGTCGAGCTGTCGCATTTTATGTTTTGAGTTGTTACCCTTTTAGGTTACACAATTTTGTTAAGTCTTGTTTATTGAGTTGTTAACAATGTTATACTTTGCTTATCGAGTTGTAAACTTGCTAAGATTCTGTTATTTCTTAGTGGGTCGGCTTGTTTTGATTTGTTGCGTCGGTTCATTACCTGACCCGGTAAATACATGAGGCACATTTTCATTCGATTCCATTTTTGTGCAAAATGATGCGATGCGATGCTAAGAGTTTCAAATACGAACATCTTTTCAAAAGCTGTTTCATTCCATCATGTTTTTACAACAAAATAAAGGTACAAGTTTTACAGAAAAGAAAATTGCCTAACATTGTGCAAAGTGCTACAAACTACTAGCTAAAAAGTAAAATAAAGCAGGAAATAACATCAGTATCCTCGGGAACGGGAATGAGGAGGCCCTCTCATCCTCTTCTGTGGGATAACCTCTGCACCATCATCACCATCCGGATCAGAGCTGTCATCCTCCGGATCCCCCTCAGCCTCGCCTCCGCTCCCGGAACCAAGACCGGAGCCTCCCTCCCCAGGAGATGTCTCTGACACACGGTCTGCGACCTCCTCCTCCTCATCCTCGACAATGGGTGCCCTGCGTCTGCGTGACGACGCCGCTCCTCAAGCTCCTCGGTAAGGCCTGGATGGCCCAGCTCCTCGCGGCCCAGTACCTGGAGTAGGTCTAACACCTCGACCTCTCTGAGAAGGCCCGGGTGGCCCGCCCCGTGTCGGAGCATATACGGGAGGCATCTGAAAATGAAAAGTGCAATACATCAGTTCAAACATAAAAAGCAGGTGCAAGTACAGTATGTGAGTGGGGTGTGTGCCAGATGTGTTCTACACAGCCTATCAGTGCAGTAGAATGCTCAGAACCAGCATGTTAACAGAAATATGATAAATGCAAGAGAGATGAAGGGTACCTGGAAGCCCATGATGGACATCTGTGCCTCTCTACGCAGGACCATCCCCTCAAGTGAGGCCACCACCCCGAGCATCTGGTCTATGTACTCCCGAGGTGGCTGCAGACACAAGCTCAACTCATCAATAAATAAGCAACTGCCAGAATGTCTGTGTGATAAATGAAAAATGGTAGAACATACCGGTGGTGAGTCAGGATCACTGACATATCTGTGACCAGGCATCGGAGGCTCCATAGGGATCGGAATCGGAGAAGTAGTCCCATACTGCCAACTCGTCAACTCAGTCGGCATATCTGGCCATCCAGATGATCGAGAGTTGGAGGGATTGGAGGAATCGAACTGCCTCTACCTCTAGATGCACCAGCCCTGCTAGAAGAAGGGATGTCTGCAGCACGAGCGCGGCTCGAAGATGGTGCGCCAGTGGGCCTCAGTGGTGGAGCCCGTACTCCCGTCAAGGGGGACATCAGATATATGCGGCGATAGATGGCGTAGTTCCCCTCAATGAGATGTAATAAAGCATTGGTGCCCTGCATGTCCCTAGTGACCTCCTCAGTAGATAGCCTGTCGGCAGTCCGCATAGTGGGTGGAGGCACAGCAGGAGGGTCCTGAGAATCATACCCCCACACCTGACGCTGAAAGCGTTCCCCCAGGAACCAAGCCCTGCCGACTGGTCCCTCGAACAAGAACCTATACTGGGAACTAGTTGACCCTCCGGGGTACTGATTCTCGAGATCGTCGCCAAAGGCTGCCTAGGGCTGCCAGGTGATCTGCGGATAACCAGTGTACAAATCAATCAGAAATCAAGAAATACAAAGCAGATCAAAGATGAAAATGAAAGGAACTGAGAGTTCTGAAATACCTCTGTCGCGCGCACGGTGTCGAAGTACTGTCGCAGAGAGAAGAGAGTCTCTCGAGGCCTCGATAGGTGCTCGCCCTCAAACAATCAATGAAAACGGAGTCATAGGAGGTCCTGCCACCTCCATCTCCGGGGCTAATGTGGGGAATATGCATATACCCATAGCTGAGAAAAGCAGTGCGGAATGTGAATACAAAGTGCTAAAGGCAGAATACAGAATGCAAAGTGCGCCGTGTGTACAGTGAATAAGTAATAAGGAGCAAAAATGTAAATCAAGAGGACAGAATGTACCTCCCAAGCTCTCCAGTAGCCGCCGAGTAAGTCCCACCGCGTGCGAGAGACTGCGCTCATGTAACAATAAAGGGTAGCCAGGCCAGCGCCGCCCCAATCATACTGACTGACCTGTGATAGGTCTACTAGGGCACTCAAGAGATACAGCCCGACCATGTTCCCTCTATCAGCAAACAGAGTGGTGCCGAAGAGGAACATGAGGAAACCACGGGTATACTGCTCGACCTCCTCGGGAGACTCAGGCTCCATCTGTGGCCGCCGGAAATGGGAAGAGAACCAAGTATACCGAACCCTCCCGGAAGCTCTGTCTACAGGCGGGAGTGCCCCCAATAGATGCATCCAAGCAGCCTCCCACTGACCCATATCTTCGTCGTAGGGAATGGGTCCACCGCCTATCTCTAGGCCGGTGAGTACAGCGAAGTCCAGTGGGGTCATGGTCATATCCCCGGTGGCATAGAAATGGAAAGAATTGGTGGTGTCCCACCATCTCTCCGCCAGAGCAGCAAACAATGTCCTACTGATAAGACAGTGAGATAACCCCCTGCAGAATGGTCCGAATCCTGCAAAATCAACCAAGTCTCGGACAGCTTCCGGAAGCTCAGCATACCACTCCCTCACGGCAGTGGAGCCATATCCTCGTACTGTGCGAGAGCCAACCTGCATTTAGAATGAATGCATGTATTAGCAAATGAAATGAATGCATGTATCAGCAAATGAAGTGAAAATGAGCTGTGTGCAAATGAAGTGAAAATGAGCTGTGTATCAGCAAATGAAGTGAAAATGAGTCGTGTATCAGCAAATGAAGTGAATGAGTTGTGTGCAAATGAAATTAGTGGGCTGCGTGTTCACATCAAATCTGGGCTGCGTGTTCAGTAAATTTGGTATTTGGGCTGCGTGTTCAAATTTCAGAAAAATTAGTGGGCTGCGTGTTCACATCAAATCTGGGCTGCGTGTTCAGTAAATTTGGTATTTGGGCTGCGTGTTCAAATTTCAGAAAAATTAGTGGGCTGCGTGTTCACATCAAATCTGGGCTGCGTGTTCAGTAAATTTGGTATTTGGGCTGCGTGTTCAAATTTCAGAAAAATTAGTGGGCTGCGTGTTCACATCAAATCTGGGCTGCGTGTTCAGTAAATTTGATATTTGGGCTGCGTGTTCAAATTTCAGAAAAATTAGTGGGCTGCGTGTTCACATCAATCTGGGCTGCGTGTTCAGTAAATTTGGTATTTGGGCTGCGTGTTCAAATTTCAGAAAAATTAGTGGGCTGCGTGTTCACATCAAATATGGGCTGCGTGTTCAGTAAATTTGGTATTTGGGCTGCGTGTTCAAATTTCAGAAAAATTAGTGGGCTGCGTGTTCACATCAAATCTGGGCTGCGTGTTCAGTAAATTTGGTATTTGGGCTGCGTGTTCAAATTTCAGAAAAATTAGTGGGCTGCGTGTTCACATCAAATCTGGGCTGCGTGTTCAGTAAATTTGGTATTTGGGCTGCGTGTTCAAATTTCAGAAAAATTAGTGGGCTGCGTGTTCACATCAAATCTGGGCTGCGTGTTCAGTAAATCAGAGTTTGGGACTGTGTGTTCTACTCTTAAATCAGTGGGCTGTATGTTCACTTCAAATCTGGGCTGTGTGTTCAGTAAATCAGAGTTTAGGGCTGTGTGTTCTACTCTTAGTCAGTATGTGCTGTGTGCTCATTTTCAACTTCGGGCTGTGTGTTCGGTGGATCAATGTTTGAGCCGTGTGTTCAATTTCCAACTAATGTGTACCGTGCGATGAGCCGTGTGTTCATGAATTCAAGTGGCTAAGTCACATGCTCAGGATGCAAGTACTATGTCGTAAGCTAAACTGTGTGTCTAAGCATGGCAAAGGTACAAAATGCACGAAGATACAGGAAATAAAGTAAAATACCTCTGCATCGTGGAGAGGTGCTGCTCCGGCTCTCGCAGAAGAAGATCCCCTGGTACCGATCGTTGAAATCGGTGAAATGACGGAAAACGGCTCGCGGAAGCCTATGTACTGCCGGGGCGTATCGATCGGGAACAAAAGGGCGAACCCTCGGGGGCAATGTCATAATATCAAAATCATCTCCGGCGCCGGGAAAACCTCTACCGTGAGGAAAATGACCCGCCATTGCGAGAAATCTGCAAAAGGAGCAAAAAATGAGCAAAATGAGCCAAAACTGGAAAAAGTCAACAAAAGTCAACTCTCGGGAAACGAAAAGTCAACAAAAGTCAACTCCCGGGAAAAATTTCCAAATTTTGAGACAAACTTACCTCAGGTGGTGAAAACGAGAAAAGAAGCTCCGAAATCAGAATTTAGTCGCCTCAAAGTGCTTAAATCTGAAGGATTTCGCAGAAACAACTTGCGTGGAAGGCCGAGGGGCGCGTATAAAATGCAGATTTGAAAGAGAAAATGGCTTGGGAAGCAAGAGGAGAGAATTTCACACTTGGGGGAGTGATTTCGGGTTGAGTGGAGGTGCCTATATATAGAAATAGCCGAAAAGACCAAAATGCCCCTGCTTTTGGGCAGTGGCCGGCCGGCCACCTTTCCTGGCTGGCCGGCCATTTACTTTTTTGCCCCTGGCCGATGGCCTCTCCTAGGGAAATGGGCTGGCCGGTGGTGGTCCCCACCCCCTCCCCTACCTCTCTGCAAATTTTGAGGAAAATCGGAGTTCCCGGGACCCGAAAAAGTTCAAGAAAAGTGCACTTTCTGGCGCCGAATTGCTCCACCGGAACTTCAATTGCAATTTCTGACATGTGTCTCATCATTATTCACCAAAATCAGAGTGTATCCTTTTTAAACATGTTGTGACCTCTCCGGGAGGTGAATCAGAGGCCGCGATCGAGTTGCCGTCGCCGAAATGCGCGTTTCCCAGCTCGTTGTTGCGCAACAAACGGGCACCCTGATTTGTGCTCGTTTTGCATTATTTGGCTCATAATTTGCATTCTCATGAATGTTTTGCATTGCCATGCGTGATTTCTTGATGTACCATACCTCTATACTTGAGTGTGCGTTGTCACGCGCGTCCTTTCTTGCATTGCGATGCATTCACTCGCCGACACTGCGTGTGTCAAACTTTCTGAATCACATTGAATATATGTTGTTGGCATATTGTTCTTGTTGAATTTCTCTATTTTGCAGGCACGATATTGTATGTACGGTTCATTTGACGCTGGTGCGACCAGACGAATCGCGCAGGTATCGTATCTTCTCCGTGTGAGAGACGAGAGAATTGAATAATTCTCCGCATTCTAACTGCATGAAATGTAGTTGTTGCTTTGCATTCTTGCTTAAAACTGTTGCATCTATTTGTGAATACTTGCTTCATTACAGCTTGCTGCATTTGCACGATCATTTGGCTCTGTGCATGTCATTTTGCATTTTGCCCCCCCTCGCCTGCGGGCACGCATCTCTGTTCATCTTGTATGATTGTCTAAGTCTCCGGCCTTGTCAAAAATGGGTCGTCTCTGGGCTTTGACATTCACTCCCGTCACTTCTTGACTTCCGACTTCTGTCAAAGAGGGACAACTGTAGACACCCCATTTTTGACCGACCTTAAGACTTAGACGTCACCGATTGAGCGCTCGGTGATGTTGCATACTGTGCTCGTTCAGAAGTCTCAGAGTCGTGGCCGTGCGCCCTGCCTCCGGATTCCCGAACCCTTTTCTGTGCCTTGTCTCGGTTTGCGAACCAGACTCGGTTTTCTCTGTTTTCTTTCCTGAGGGAAGGGAGAGGTCCCGTAGACTATCTCTCGGTGGCCGTGGGCTACTTTTCGTGGCCATAGGCCATTTTGCCCATTTCGGAGCCCGATTCCCGGTTTTCGGAGCCGTCAGGCTGTGTGCCTCGGTTCGGGACCGCCCAACCATCTCCGATTTTCCGGTTTTTGGCAAGTGCCTCTGTTTTATCATTTCGAGGAACACTGGGGTCTCAGATACCCACTTTGTGGCCGAATGCCACTTTCGGTGCTTACAGCCTATTTTCGGGACCCCGAACTGCGTGATTTGGGCCCCGAGCATTCATTTCGCATCGGTTTTTGTTCATTTTCGGCGAGTACCTCTGTTTTATCATACCGAGGGACACTGAGGCCTCAGATACCCACTTCGTGGCCGAACACCACTTTCGGGGCCTACAGCCCATTTTCGGGACCCCGAATCTCGCGGTTTGGACCCCGAGCATTCATTTTGCATTGGTTTTTGTTCAATTTTGGCAGGTACCTCTGTTTTAGCATTAGGAAGATCACTGGAGGGTGGGAGACCAGTAATTGTTCCAGAAAACCACTTTCGCTCCTCCGGCGCCCGTTTTGCTCACTTCCGGGCCAGTGTTGAACACCCTAGGGCCATTTTCTTCCAACTAAAACTACATATTTGTGATGAGGACACCTGGGAGGACCCTAAAAAGTACTGGTCGGCCAGTAATTGTTATTTTCATTTTTGAGCCTCTCTTTCAAGTGCAATGTTGTGGCTCCTGTTTCAGAGTTGCCAAATTCCAACCTTGGAACCTTGTTCTACACACCTGGGAGGACACCAAAAAGTGGTGGTCGGCCAGCAATTTTTTGTTCCATTTTTGGCCATGGCCGACCGGCCAGGGTGAGTGGCTGGCCGACCAGTTGGGGTGGCCGGCCGGCCACCTTCAAGAAATCCACCTGGCCGGCCAGCTTTCTGCTTTTGAACCCTTTACAGCTGTCCAGCTGCTTTTCAAAATATCCCTGTCCTCCGGGGGATATTTTGGGAGGGAAAGCTTGGATGCATTTCCCTCCCCTTTTACACCCTTTTGGTCCATTTTAAAGGGCTGAGGAGCTCCTTCTCAAGGGTTAGAAAAATTCTCCTCAAGAACACTTAGCCATTTGCCTCCATTTTCATCTCCAAAAGCTCAAAAAACCTTCAAGTCTCTAGCCCACTTGTTCATCAACACCAAGCTTCACCATCACCACCTCTATTCCAGCAGCAAGGGAAGCTTTTTCAGAGGCTAAGAAGCAACAAATTGAAGCCAAGAAGCAACAAAAGCTTGATCTTCAAGGGTAAGTCTCAAATTCCCTTTTTCTAGCTTATTTTTGCATCAATTCTTTACCCTACTTGCTCTCTGTTTTGGGCTCCGACCCCTACTGATTTTAGGCTTATTTTGAGCCCCTCTACAACATTGTAGAAGGGCTCAACCTTGTTTGGCATCTCTATCATGCACCTCTTTCAAAATCATCTTTTATGCCAATATTTTGCATGCTTTGTTTAGCTTATGAATGATCCATTTCCGAGCATGTAATAAACTGTGAGTGGGCCTATTTTGAGCCCCTCTTCAACATTGAAGAAGGGCTCAACCATGTTTGGCCTCTCTATCATGCACTTGCTTTGTAATTCTTCTAATTTACCGTAAATTCGCAAGATTTGTTTAGCCTATGTGTGATCTGATTTTGAGCATGCCATTAACTGAGATTGAGTTTATTTTAGGTCCCTCTACAACATTGTAGAAGGGATCAATCTTGTTTGGGGCCTCCATGCATGGTCTCTCTCTATACCTCTCTTTGGCCCCATTTTGCATGCCTCTTTAAGCTTATTTGGCTTCTGATTTCGGCCTTCATCAGGCCTGAAAAGAGCCTTATTTTGGCCTTCTCTTGTCATGTTTTGTTAAGGGTCTTAGGTTGTTTGGTGATTTCTTTTGGTACTTCATGTTATACCCTCTTTGGTTCCTTATTTTTGCATGCCTTGCTAGCTCATCATGCTTCTGTTTTTGAGCCTTCATCAGGCTTGGAAAGAGTCTTAAAATGACCCATTCTTCATGTTTTGTTAAGGGTCCAAGGCTGTTTGGTGCATCCTTTTGGTACCTCATGTTATAGCCTTTGTTGGCTCATTATTTTGCATGCTATGTTTAGCCTATCTACATACTGAATTGGGGGATGTCATCTCTTGTAAATGTGCATATTTTTGGTCCCTCTTCAATGTTGTAGAACTGTTTTTTTTGGTTTGAGCATTGTATATACTACTTGCTTTGTAACTCCCCTCTTTTTCCCCATTTTTGCATGCTAATTTTTACCATACTTGTGGTTGTTGTTTAGCCTTGCTTTGTACTAAAAAAATGTTAGTTTAGGGGCTGCCTTGCTACTTTTTTACATGTCATGTGCCAATTATGCATGTTTAGTAGGGCTGTAGGCCATTTCGGGTGCTTAGCATAGTGTTTCGGGCATTGGTTGTAATTTTGTCATAATTCGGGGGCTGTTTGTGCATCATTCTAGCTGCTGAAATTTACACTTTCCATATGCCATTTGCCACATTTCATTTGTATGTCATTTGCATTGCGTATGCCATGCCTCGGTTTATGTGCCCGTGTGCACGCATTTCGAGGCAACTCTTTTTGTCCGACGGCATCTTATGTGAGTGCGGCTGAGGCCCTCTCATGTTAGTATAAGCCCAATTTGCATTTTCCATGTCATTTGCATTCCGTATGCCATGCCTCGGTTTGCGTGCTCGCGGGCACGTTTCGGCACCATCTCATTTTCATCTCTCGGCCTCTTATATGAGTGTGGCTGAGGCTCACTCATGTTAGTATAAGTCCATTTTGCATTCGGTATGTCATTTTAGTCCTGTTGCATTTCGTATGCCATTTTCTCGGTTTGCGTGCCCGCGGGCACGCATTTCGAGACATCTCATTTTAGTCTCATTGTATATCATTTTCCATGTCATTTCATGCCTTTATGTCATTGCCTCGGTTTGCGTGCCCGTGTGCACGCATTTCGAGGCACTTCATTTTCATCCAACGGCCTCTTATGTGAATGTGGCTGAGGCCCTCTCATGTTAGTGTAAGTCCATTTGCATTGCGCATGCCTTTTTGTCTTAGGACCATTTTCTCTCGGTTTGCGTGCCCGCGTGCACGCATTTCGAGGCATCTCATTTTCATAGCATTGTGTATGTTAGGATTGTATCTTAGTTGCATTTCATGCATATCATGCATATTGCATCGTGTTCGGGATAGGAGTTAGCCCGGCACGGGAAACGAGGCACGTTTCGTACTCCGAGTGACGGAACGGGTCTCAATTCCCAAGTCACCGACACTCCGGATCATCCATGATGGAGTTAGGTTTGTGTTGTAGCATTCATTTGCATTCATCCTATATCGAGTTGTGCAATCCGGCTCCTCGGCCATCATGCATCGATATGCGTGATTGGTGGCACGAGGATCGAGGCATGCATATATTTGTGAAATACATTGCTATGCCCCTTTCCTGCTCTCTGTTGCAGCAAAAAATAAGAATCAGCAGTCTTCCGAGGCTTGGCACGCATTTCGAGTAACATCGCAAACAGAGGCTGATTGGGGCATCCCAGTGGATTTCCGCGCCAAGACAGCCCACACATGCATCATTCATCAGAATCGAGGCAGCCCCTGGCCTGCGCGCCGGTTTACAGCTTTCTTAGTTAATTTGTTAATTATTAGGAATCTGTATTATTTCGGACTGTATATTCTTTTATTTCGGACTGTATTATTTATTCGGACCCTCTGCGCGAGGGCATAATTGTAATAAGTGTGCGTGAGTGTGATGTATGTCTTCCAACCCCACGTCTTTCTTCCCTTTTATTTACCTGCTTATGATGGTTAGATATAGGGCATATTTCAATTAGCATACAGTATGACAGCATGTTGCATCATTCATCTGTTTTGCACGCACCGGGCTCGGCGCATCATACAAACTGCATTTGTATTTCAATTCCAAATTGAATACGTGTTAGTTGTAGCATTTCATATGCCATGTTTAGAATAGCCGAGCCTGCCATAGTTTGCATCTTTGCATGTGTTGCATTAGGCATTACAGTATACTTAGGAACATGCATGGATTTCTAACGAGCTTCTGTTTTGGCTTGGAGTACTTGGTGAGTTTTATGCTTTAGCATCCTTGCATGTGTGTGAGTGACTGCCATGATAGCATGCTTACCATGAGGCTATGTGCTTATGTGATATAACTGCCTTGAATGCCTGTGGGTGGAGGTTGAGTTATCTGAATTGGGACAATTCATCAAATGTTTGTTTTAAGCCCACTAGATAGTGGCAAAATCATATTTCTAAGCCCTACCCGAGGGTGGCAAATCCGCGTCTTAGCCTACCTGCGGGTAGCACCATCAAACCATTTTCAAACAAACAAGCATGAAATGTTTTGTTCCAATTCAGGCGATTCAGTCTATACTTATTGCTGTGCGCATCACATAGTAACCTAGGCTAATAACCGGAATAAGAACGCACAATGTTTTCAAAAACATATTCATGGTTAGTAGAGGCCGGTCTTTGACCGGGCGAGCGGGGGTGCTCACGATGTGACCTTCCCCAATCGTACCCAAGTTCCCGAGCCAACTTTGGTGATGACGGACACGTGGCCTTTGGCACCGAGTCAGGGTTTCCTAAATTTCCCATTTAAAATATTTAGGTGGCGACTCTGTATCTGGCGAAGCAGTCCATGTTTGGCACTTCTTTCAAAAAATCTGTTTTTCAAAACGATTTGCCGGATTTGGACTCTTTGGTTCAAGATTAAGAACCGTGACATTTGAGTCCTTGAACTGTAGTGACCCCAATATCGAACCAGAACGGGGGGACTCGCACCCCTCCCCGGGATGCGTTCGGGGACGTCTACAGTTTCTGGCGACTCTGCTGGGGATTTAGAGAACTTGACTCGAACTCGTGATATCTGGTTTTAACTACACTTGTGTGTTTCTTTGCATTGCATTTGCATTGGTGCGCCTAGGACACCGTGTTTGCCATATGCCATTCCCGAACGATTTGCCGGAGGCTTGTCTTGTCAATCATGTCCGTAAGGCTGATCGGCTCTGGGCTCTGACAGCATGGGAACACAAACCCCGTTTTACCGGGGCACCCTTTTTGACCATTCGACCTAGTGCATATTCGGATCCATAGTGACCATTCCAAATTAGGACAGGTTGCTTACCCGTTTATAGGTTGTTTGAAACCGCTGCGTGCGTAGTGAAACCCTAGTTCCTGACAAAATAGGACAGGGAAACCCTAACCCCAACATAGGGGTGTTTTTGGCTCTCACTTATCTGCTATGTGCTTGTTAGAGTGCGTCTCTATAGGGAATGCATGTATCAGTTGAGTTTGGGCATCAGGCCTGCGGGCATCAGTCAGTATCTGAGAATCAGTTGTCTGCGGATATCGGATTCAGGTTAGGGGAACAGTGATACAGGAATAGTGATCAGTGGTTGAGGACAGTGTATTTCCAGCTTATTAACTGCGTGTTGAATGCCCGACTGTGTGTTGTGTGTATTTAATTTAAGCTGTTATGCTGCCCGTTTTTCTGGTCATTTATTTCCTTTTTGTTTTATTATCTTTTTGCTAGGGCAGTTTGTAGCACAATTGCTTCCGAACCAGTCGATACTCCCCAAGCACTTTGGACACGAGGTCGCCGACTCAACCGATCCGAGGATCTAGTTGACGGACATCCAGTGTTCTACTCATTACCCCCAGCCCAGAAGAAGCCGAGGAGGCACAGTGTGTCAGAACACGGATCACCAGACAGAGCAGTCTACTTTAGTGCAGACAGTCGGGTTGAGATTCTGTTTCCGCTGTAGAGATACACTTGCCAGTTATTCAGATGGAACCACAGGCTACCCATCTATAGAGGCGATGATGCGCCAGATGCACGAGAGCATGAAACAGATGCAAGATGATGCTATCCGCCAAGCGGACTTTTCTAAACAGCAGGCCGCTGTCATGGCCCAGCAGTCTGAGCTGATCACCAGATTACAACAGCAGAATGCAGCGTCTGCTTCACATCAGATTCCCCCTCCACCAGTGGCTCCACTGCCCGAGCAGGCGCCCACTGGTCAGAATGCCCCTCCAAATCCTCAGAATACCTAGAACACCCAGAATACCCTCCCAAATCCACAGAACGCTCTGCCAAACTTCCAAAACACTCAAGAGGACACGAGTCTTCCAACGGGGCCGGCTCCGCCCCCGCTTCCGCCGCAACTGTCCAAGAATCTTACACCTAATCACCCGGACTCTCCATTTGAGTTCGAGGTAGACCAGACAGCTCTGAAATTGAGCAAATTGGAAAAGCTCAAGAAATCACAGGGGGTGAAGGCCATCCCAGACATTGAAGACGGCTACACTGACGTGGCCGTAACTGCCTGCCGGACAGATTTAAGATGCCGCAGATTGACCGTTTTGATGGGTCTGGAGATCCTATGGTCCATCTCCGGACTATTTTCCGACATCTTAAGGCCGATGGGCTTAACCCGATCACAGAAGCTTTCTTTGTTCGGTAGAACTTTGTCGGGGGTTGCGGCCATCTGGTACGCAAAATTGGAAGATGATGTGAAGAGAAATTGGGATGAGCTAGCCGAGGCCTTCGTTGCACAATATTCATATAATACTCAGATCGAGATTACAACACGTGATCTCGAAACGACGAGGCAAGAACCCAAGGAGTCTTTCTCCGATTTTGTAACCAGATGGAGGGCAAAGGCATCGATGATGACCTTGAGGCCAACTGATAAAGATCAAATCTGGATGATTATGCGCAATCTCCAACCTAAGTTAATGCAGAAGATGATTGTACTCCCCTTTCCAACTTTCTCAGATTTACATGAGATGGGGGTACAGATCGAGGATGCAATGAAGCAAGGATTGATCGATCAGGATCGGGAACAGCCCCGAAGAACATTTAACCGTAATAACAACGCAGGCCCGAGTCGCTCTGCCAATACAAGGACTTCTGAGGTCGGTATGGTCACCACCACTCCCCCTTCCCAATCAAGGCCCGCAACGGCCACACCCTTTTCCAATACCTCCGAGGGCAGTAACCAAGCCTCGAGATTTCAGCCCAGGGGCCAAAGAACCTTCGCTCCACTATACATGCCTTTGTCCAAGGCTCTCGGGGTGTTAATCAGAAAGAAACACCTGACACCTTTAGAGCCGAGGCCACTGCCAAATCCACTCCCTCCCTCACATGACCCAGCAAAGTACTGTGCGTACCACCAACAGCACGGTCATGACACCGACCGTTGCTACAGATTGCGTCATGAGATCCAAGATCTTATCGACAAGCAGGTGATCGCGCCTCCTGAAAAACGCAACGTCACAACAAATCCCCTCCCGCCACACAACCAAGCCCCTCCTCCCAAAAGAGTCAACTTCATCTAAACTGGGGTCGTATCCTACGATCCCAGTATATATATCACTCCCTCCCACCTACCCAAGCCGGAGGTGATCCTTCCTGACTGCACTGACCTGTGCGTGTTGGACACCTTCACAACCCAATCCAAGCCAGAGGTGGTGACCACCGAGGATGGAACGGGGCAGGTCTCAGAGGAGAGCAGAACTGTTGAGTCTGGGATGGAACAGTCTGGGGATCTAGCTGGAAGAGCTTATGATCCGAGTGAATACATCTTATCAGTAGGCCAGCCTGAGCTGAGTGTGGGGCTGCCAGAGAAGACTGAACTGTGCATGATCCGGGGGGACGGACTTGCGCAAAGGGCAGATGATCTGACAACAGTGGAAGAGGACTTCGCCAACCTCCAGTTTTTCAACGACCAAGAATCAGGGGATGCAGCGATCAACTGGTTCGAATATGGGGAGTCGGCAGAGGTTGCTGGATGGCTAGATGATCAGCCAGATATTGTGGAGAGTCAGCCAGATCAAGGTCCGGCAAGGGCAGGGGTATCAATGATGGCCGGAAGGGCCGAGAGTCAGATTGCACCGCCGGAGAGCGCCGGCGTTAAGAATTTCACTCAGAATTCGGGGATTGTAAATACAGGGAATATTGAACAACCAGTTGTACTGACGCAGTTGGAACAACAAAGGTTTGATGATTCCGAAAGAATTAGAAAAGCCAAGGCCCATGTGGGGGTCGAAAGTGCTGTGTGCACAGGAACCGAGAATGCTGCGGGCATAAAAGCTGAAGGTGCCGCGAGCACAATCATACCGGAGCCGGATAGATGTCTGTCGGCTGCCGACGGAATGTGGTGGGAAGACGATGACTTATGTCTTGCCCACACAGACGAAGACTGGGGATGTAACCAACCAGATGATACCTGGTATATTGATGAGATTGCCCATATGACCAGAAGTGGGCGGTATTTCAAGCCCCCACATCTTGACCAACCTGAGGCATCTGGAAAAGATAAAGAGACAGAGAAACAGAGGGAGAAACAAATCGAAGAAGAAGCTGTGCTGAGACAATTGAAGAAGATACAAGCAGACATCTCCATCTGGGGACTGCTTATGGCATCAAGGGTGCACAGACAGGCCGTCCTATCTGCAATGGACAAAGCCAAACTCTCCATAGAAACTACACCAGAGCAGCTGGTTGGGCTGGTTTTTCCGGGAGGAGGTTCCCCGGCATTAACCTTTTCAGACAAGGAGTTACCGCCTGAGGGCACGAACCATAACAAACCTCTCTACGTCTCCGTGGAGTGTAGAGATAAATGGATACCGGTGGTACTTGTTGATACCGGGTCCGCCATCAATGTATGCCCAGTCAAAACGGCATATGCAGTTGGGTTGAAGCCCGCGGGCTTCACACCAACAACTCAGGTGATCAAGGCTTATGATAATACGAGTAGAGAAGTGATGGGGATTATCCAGATCCAAACCAAGGTTGGTCCAGGACAACACAACATCGAATTTCATGTCTTGGACGTTCCTGCGACCTTCAACTTACTCTTGGGACGGCCGTGGTTGCACCAAGTAAAGGCAGTCTCTTCCACTCTGCATCAGATGGTGCAATACCCCTATGGAAAGGGAGTAGCCACTATTTTTGGGAACTCATCAATCCACCCGCCTCCGGAGCTATCTACGCCGATCCTCGAAATTGAGCATGGCACAGAAGATGTTTTCTTATCAGGATTCACTTTGACTGAGGCTCGGGTAGTACAGAATATTATGGCTGTGAATGAAGGTGTGTACGTCAGTGCTCAATCCGTCTACCTCATGAACAAGCTACAACATATTCCCGGAATGGGATTAGGAAGAAGCGGCAGGAAAGGAGTCGCAGCATTGGCCGAAGTGCCACATAACCCGCATACCTTTGGACTGGGTTATCTGCCCACCAAAGAGGACTGGGTGAGGAAAGGAAAGGAAATGGCTGGCAGAGCCAGAGCGAAGCAGGCTGGGAAGCCTTTTGACTTGATGCACAGGCCCATCTGGGGTACCCTGAACGGACGCTTCGTCCGGGAGGGGGAGGACTTTCCATTTTGCGGCTTCCCAGAGCCATGGTTAAACGCGGAGAGGAAGCGCGTACCAGGTTTCGAAATCTTCTTCAACCTGCAACTATCCGGGGATGACGTTGCCACAGAGCAGACAGACCCAACAACTGAGGTTGAGCAGCATAAGACAGTGGAGCCTGAGGGCACAGAACTTGAATAGGGGGTAGCACTGGCATGTCTCCTCTCTGATCCTCCGATCGACCAAGAGTGCTTGGGGGATAACTTCGTGGTTTCCATGATTGGGGATGAAACGGCTGTGAGCCGACCAGCAGCTATCTTGGACGCATCAATCGCACCCTCTCTCACTTGGCAGTACGAGGAGGGATTTTTGTCCAGCAGTTCCGGGTCAGGTAGTGAGCCGGAATTTGATTCCACCGAGTCCTGTGAGTCGGAATCAGGTTCCAGCTCGACTGAGTCTGAGTCTGGTGCTCCTGGGGATGTTAACCCGGATGCCACAGTCCTATCCAGGTCGTCTTTTTCCTTTTCATTTGAGTCTGTTGTAACCGATGAATTGGACGATTTGGATGTGCCTAATGAGAATGAGCTATCTGTGGTTTCCGAGTACTTTTCTGTGCCCCTAATTTATTGCATTAATTCAAACTTTCAAAATTTTGATCAAAACGACGAGGACGAAGTTCCTCCGGTTTTACAACGTTTAATTAGCAAGAGCAAGAGAGATTTGTTAAGCCATTAATGGATGAAATTATTTCCGTGAACATTGGTACTGAGGAGGACCCCGCGGCTGGTCCAGATCGGGTCCACGTTGTCTTCGGAGGAACGCGAGCGCTTAGTCGCTTTATTAAAAGATTTCAAAGATGTTTTCGCGTGGTCCTACGAAGACATGCCTGGAATCGATCCTGAGATTGTACAGCATCAGATCCCCCTTGACCCCGAGGCCCGACCTGTCAAGCAGAAGCTCAGAAGGATCCGCCCGGACTGGGCTCTCAAGATTAAGGAAGAGGTCACCAAGCAAATTGACGCAGGCTTCCTGCTGGTATCTGAATATCCGACTTGTTGGCCAAACATTGTTCCGGTGCCGAAGAAAGATGGCAGGATCCGGGTGTGTGTAGACTTCAGGGATTTGAACAAAGCTAGTCCGAAGGACGACTTCCCTTGCCGCATATCGATGAGTTGGTAGAGTTATTTCAGGGCATTGGCATTGCAGGGCTTGCTCTCATTCATGGATGCTTCTCAGGATACAACCAGATAGTGATGGCGCCAGAGGACAGAGAAAAAGACATTCACCACCCGTGGGGGACATACTGCTACCCGGGTAATGCCGTTTGGGTTGAAGAACGCTGGAGCCACTTATCAACGGGCCGCGACCACAATACTACATGATATGATCCATAAAGAGGTTGAAGTGTATGTGGACGACATGATTGTCAAGTCCAAGGAAAGAGAGGGCCACTACACCGCCTTGCACAAGTTTTTCCAGAGGATCAGGGAATTCAGGTTGCGGCTAAACCCTCAGAAATGTACGTTTGGTGTCACAGCGGGGAAAATGCTGGGGTTTCTAATTACACAAAGGGGCATCGAGGTCGACCCTTCTAAAATCAAGGCCATCTTAGAAATGCCACCACCAAGGACTGAAAAGGAGGTGCGAGGCTTTCTGGGTAAAGTGCAATTCATAAGACGGTTTATTTCAAAACTAACCTTGACTTGTGAACCACTTTTTGGCCTCCTCAAGAAAGGAAAGAAGTTCCAATGGGACGGCCGATGCCAAGCTGCATTCGAACAGATTAAAGAATATCTACAGAACCCACCCGTTTTGTCGCCACCAGAACCAGGGAAACCGTTGATTTTGTATCTGTCAGTGACTGAAACTACAATGGGCTGCATGCTTGCACAAGAATCAGAAGATAAGGTGGAAAGAGCCATCTATTATTTGAGCAAGAAGATGCTGGAGTATGAGACCCGGTATACACCGCTAGAAAAGGCTTGCTTAGCTCTGGTATGGGCCACCAGGAAGCTGCGGCACTACCTGTTAGCTCACTCTGTAATGTTGGTTTCACGACTAGATCCCATCAAATATCTTTTCGAGAAACTAGCACTTATAGGTAGGCTAGCCCGTTGGTCGCTGTTGCTCTCTGAATTTGATCTCACATACGTCACACGCAAGTCAGTAAAAGGAAGAGCAGTGGCAGAGTTCCTTGCCGACCACCCGGTTGAGGGGGATGAAGCAGTTGAGTATCTATTCCCAGATGAATCAATTCTGCATATCGACGAAGAAGCCTGGACGATGTACTTTGACGGAGCATCAAATCAACATGGGTATGGGATAGGAGTGTTGCTGATAGCACCCGATGATTCCCGTATCCCTCTAGCCTTCAAACTCCGGTTCAAAGTCTCAAACAATGAAGCGGAATACGAAGCGTGCATTGCTGGTTTGGAAGCAGCCCTGGAATTAGGGGCAAGACGACTGGACGTCATTGGGGATTCAAACCTTGTTGTATCTCAAGCTAAAGGAGACTGGAAAGTAAAAGAGGAAAACATGATGATGTATCACCAAACCTTGGATCTGCTGATTCCTCGGTTTGAGAAACTAAGTTTTACTCATCTACAAAGAGAGAACAACAGGTTCGCAGATTCTTTAGCAACTCTATCATCTATGATAGACATCCCGTGTGGAGTCCGAATGCGTCCAGTCATTATTGACCAGAAATTTGCACCTGCCTATGAGTCGATTGCAGCCATAGATGAAGTTCAGGACGAACACCCTTGGTATTACGACATCTGGAACTTCTTGGAGACAGAAGCATACCCACCAGGGGTAAATGCCAAAGACAAGAGGGCAATCAGAAGAATGGCAGTCCAGTTCATCATCTGCGGAGGTAAACTGTATAAACGGGGTCATCTGGGAATGCATAAACTGTGCGTTGATGCTGAAGAGTCAAAGCGTCTGATGGAAGCCATCCACGGGGGTGAATGTGGTGCACACATGAATGGGGTAATGTTGGCACGGAAGATCCTTAGACAAGGTTATTACTGGTCCACCATGGAGGAGGATTGTATTGGCTTCGTCCGACGATGTCACAAGTGTCAAATTCATGCAAATCGCATGAACATCCCGCCGTCAAAGCTGTACAACATGACTTCGCCATGGCCGTTTTCTGTCTGGGGAATTGATGTAATCGGAGCTGTTACACCGAAGGGGTCGAATGGGCATGAGTTCATCTTGGTAGCGATAGATTATTTCACAAAGTGGGTTGAGGCCCAATCTTACGCGGTGTTGAAGGCTTCGCATGTCGCGAAATTTATCAGAAACAACATCATCTGTCGCTACGGAGTCCCGAATGAAATCGTTTCAGACAATGGTTCCCACTTCAAGAAAGAGGTGATTGATTTGTTGGAGAAATACAATGTGGCTTTTCATAAGTCGTCTACTTACCGGCCGCAAACTAACGGAGCAGTTGAGGCCGCCAACAAGAATATCAAGCGCATACTGCAGAAGATGGTGGAAACCTATCGGGATTGGCCAGATAAGCTGCCATTTGCTCTGTGGGGCTACAGGACTTCGATCAGAACTTCTACTGGGGCGACTCCGTACTCATTGGTCTATGGGATGGAGGCCGTTCTGCCTATTGAAATTGAGGTCCCGTCATTACGAGTATTGGCCGAGTGCCAGATAGCCGAAGCAGATTGGCAGCAAAACAGATTTGAGGAACTCATGCTTTTCGATGAAAGAAGGCTGAAAGCACTGTACCACATCCAAGGCTATCAACGCAGAATCGCCCGGGCTTTTAACAAGAAGGTTAAGTCCAGGAACTTGAAAGAAGGAGATTTGGTACTCAAAGACAATCGAGCTCCCATCCATGACCCAAGGGGCAAGTTCAGACCCAATTGGACTGGTCCCTATATTATCAAGTCAATCTGGTCCGGTGGAGCTGTGGTTCTGATGGATTTAGATGGCTTAGAGTTTTCTCAACCGATCAACATGGACAAGTTGAAGAAATACTACCCTTGAGAGGCTCGCTAGGCCGAAAACCCGAAAGGGCGACCTAGGCAAAATTCAGAGCATAGAAAATTTGAAATTATAAAAACTGAGCTCGCAAGGTTGAAAACCCGCAAAGGGCGGCCTTGGCAAAAGTTAGAGCACAAAAGGAGAGTAAAAAAAATACCCGAGCGAACCCAAGCCTGAACTACGTAAGGCTTGATTCCCATCTATGGGATACGTAGGCAGCTTCATCTTGAAGTTCAGTCCCAATCTTTTCCCCGATCAACTTTGTCCATTTTGATCATCTCAGCCATCTCTATTCATCAGCATTTATCATGATCTCCGGTACAGTGCTATTCAGACTAGGGGCAACTTTCCGTTGCCATGAAGTGTTGTGGCACCATCCAGACTAGGGGCAACTTTCCGTTGCTATGAATTGCCGAGGCACTTTTCAAACTAGGGGCAACTTTCCAGTTGCTAGGATTCGGCGTTGTACATTTCAGTGACAGATCTCAGGTGTGTCCAGTTCTGATCCATATCGAAAATAGTTTTGAAAAGTTTTAATAAAAGTTGACTTTGTTCAAATTAATCTTTTCACAACTAAGACCATTTTTGGACCAAAGCGGAGAATTTTCAGTACCACAACCTTCAATTTCATTGATTTCGAAACAGAGTTCTTTTGCTCTTACATACAATTGAAGTTGCTTTTTATTACACTCATAAAGAAAACTTGAAAGTACTAATAAAACAATAAATCTGGGGCATGGTTAAGTCAGGTGTCCCTGCGCCCCCTTCCAGAACTAGTTGAAGCCTCTGATGCCGACCTAGGCCCAACCTGTGCTTCTTCGTTGAGCCAATCCCAGCATTCATCAGACAAAGTGCAACTGAAAGCAGGGGCAGGGGCCAGAAGCTCTCTAACTCTCCATGCTGCGTCCTGTCGAGCCAGCTGTGCGCCTCGAACTGGGAATGTAGCCAGATACTCTATCCCCTCTGGAGGGCAAGTCTGATCGTGGCCGAACTGGCGCAGAATACGGAATGGAAAATAGAACACACAGTGAGTCAAGCCGATCAGTCGAATCCCGACCTGCCGGGACATGCTGTAGCCCATTGCCGGGAGATTAAGCCAAGGGCAGCGCCACGTAATGCGATCTGCCGACAGGTTGCACATCCATTCAAACCACCAGCTCTCATCAGGAGCATTGACTAGGCGTTGCCGGAAGAAGTAGCCACGGGTTGAGTAAGCAGGGCAAGAGTCCACAACTTGCAATTTATCCATTAACCATATCTGGGGAGGGATGGAAAATGAGAGAATAAAGAATAGAGAGACGTGCGATGAGAGAAAAGTAAGATAAGGGTTTTGTGAGAAAAACCGAGCCTGAGGGCCGAGTGATGTGAGCAACTATACATGTGAGCTTGGGTGGGAAACATTACCTGCAGTAGTAGTGGACTCCCTGCAAACCTGGTTGTCTCCTGGCAGTAGAAGGCATCCAGACCCATCAATGTCTCGGCTAGAGTCATGGCAATGCAACTCTTTCCCTCTTTCAAACCTCGAGCGACTTCAATCAAACGGATGCTAGCCCCTCCGGAGCCCGAGACAAACAGAAAATGAGATAACAGGCACAAGCAGAGGGCATGCTGTCGGAAACCTTGCCAATGATGGTCGCTGCGGTCACCAGCATCAGAGAATCGGTAAATTAGGCTCGGGATATCCAACATTCCGTTACCGATCAGGGATCGAGCATCATGCGCGTTGAGTCCGCACATCCGTCCTAAGGTCTGGGCATAGCCAAAATTGAGCTGGGGCAAGATCTCCTCGCCTCGCTCGGATTCCATCAAGGCTTGAAAATCTTCAAAAGTCGGACATACCTCTTGCCCGCCAAAGCTAAAGACGTGCGTCACCGGGTTCCAAAACTTCGCCGCAGCACAGAGGAAAGGAAGATGTAGCGGAGTCCGGCCCAGGGTGAATAGTGCATTCAAGCCAAAACCCCGGAAATTCAACTTTTCCGAGCCATCCAAAGAAGAAATCCAAGATGTGAGATTTTCTGCGAGAAATGCCTCCATTTTTGAGAGAAACGATGATGAATTGAACAAGTTCCAAGGTTGGGGCTTTTATAGAGGGATAAAACACTATTCAAGGGACACTTGTCAAAATTCTGGAGGTTGCGGGGGAGGTGGCCGGCCGGCCATCTATCCTAGTAGGCCGGCCACCCTCTAATCTCTAACTACAAAATGCTTTCGGCCATGCATTGGTCCTGTTTTGCCCTACCGAAGGAAGTTTGAAGCATTTCTAAGCATCGGGAATGTCGAAGGCCTCCATTTCTATCAGTTTTGGACGCTTTCCATCATCCAGATTGTTTGTCCGAAGTACACTTTGTTGTGTTTTTGCTTATCGAGTTGTTGTTTTGTTTATCGAGTTGTAAGTTTGTCGAGCTGTCGCATTTTATGTTTTGAGTTGTTACCCTTTTAGGTTACACAATTTTGTTAAGTCTTGTTTATTGAGTTGTTAACAATGTTATACTTTGCTTATCGAGTTGTAAACTTGCTAAGATTCTGTTATTTCTTAGTGGGTCGGCTTGTTTTGATTTGTTGCGTCGGTTCATTACCTGACCCGGTAAATACATGAGGCACATTTTCATTCGATTCCATTTTTGTGCAAAATGATGCGATGCGATGCTAAGAGTTTCAAATACGAACATCTTTTCAAAAGCTGTTTCATTCCATCATGTTTTTACAACAAAATAAAGGTACAAGTTTTACAGAAAAGAAAATTGCCTAACATTGTGCAAAGTGCTACAAACTACTAGCTAAAAAGTAAAATAAAGCAGGAAATAACATCAGTATCCTCGGGAACGGGAATGAGGAGGCCCTCTCATCCTCTTCTGTGGGATAACCTCTGCACCATCATCACCATCCGGATCAGAGCTGTCATCCTCCGGATCCCCCTCAGCCTCGCCTCCGCTCCCGGAACCAAGACCGGAGCCTCCCTCCCCAGGAGATGTCTCTGACACACGGTCTGCGACCTCCTCCTCCTCATCCTCGACAATGGGTGCCCTGCGTCTGCGTGACGACGCCGCTCCTCAAGCTCCTCGGTAAGGCCTGGATGGCCCAGCTCCTCGCGGCCCAGTACCTGGAGTAGGTCTAACACCTCGACCTCTCTGAGAAGGCCCGGGTGGCCCGCCCCGTGTCGGAGCATATACGGGAGGCATCTGAAAATGAAAAGTGCAATACATCAGTTCAAACATAAAAAGCAGGTGCAAGTACAGTATGTGAGTGGGGTGTGTGCCAGATGTGTTCTACACAGCCTATCAGTGCAGTAGAATGCTCAGAACCAGCATGTTAACAGAAATATGATAAATGCAAGAGAGATGAAGGGTACCTGGAAGCCCATGATGGACATCTGTGCCTCTCTACGCAGGACCATCCCCTCAAGTGAGGCCACCACCCCGAGCATCTGGTCTATGTACTCCCGAGGTGGCTGCAGACACAAGCTCAACTCATCAATAAATAAGCAACTGCCAGAATGTCTGTGTGATAAATGAAAAATGGTAGAACATACCGGTGGTGAGTCAGGATCACTGACATATCTGTGACCAGGCATCGGAGGCTCCATAGGGATCGGAATCGGAGAAGTAGTCCCATACTGCCAACTCGTCAACTCAGTCGGCATATCTGGCCATCCAGGATGATCGAGAGTTGGAGGGATTGGAGGAATCGAACTGCCTCTACCTCTAGATGCACCAGCCCTGCTAGAAGAAGGGATGTCTGCAGCACGAGCGCGGCTCGAAGATGGTGCGCCAGTAGGCCTCAGTGGTGGAGCCCGTACTCCCGTCAAGGGGGACATCAGATATATGCGGCGATAGGTGGCGTAGTTCCCCTCAATGAGATGTAATAAAGCATTGGTGCCCTGCATGTCCCTAGTGACCTCCTCAGTAGATAGCCTGTCGGCAGTCCGCATAGTGGGTGGAGGCACAGCAGGAGGGTCCTGAGAATCATACCCCCACACCTGACGCTGAAAGCGTTCCCCCAGGAACCAAGCCCTGCCGACTGGTCCCTCGAACAGAACCTATACTGGGAACTAGTTGACCCTCCGGGGTACTGATTCTCGAGATCGTCGCCAAAGGCTGCCTAGGGCTGCCAGGTGATCTGCGGATAACCAGTGTACAAATCAATCAGAAATCAAGAAATACAAAGCAGATCAAAGATGAAAATGAAAGGAACTGAGAGTTCTGAAATACCTCTGTCGCGCGCACGGTGTCGAAGTACTGTCGCAGAGAGAAGAGAGTCTCTCGAGGCCTCGATAGGTGCTCGCCCTCAAACAATCAATGAAAACGGAGTCATAGGAGGTCCTGCCACCTCCATCTCCGGGGCTAATGTGGGGAATATGCATATACCCATAGCTGAGAAAAGCAGTGCGGAATGTGAATACAAAGTGCTAAAGGCAGAATACAGAATGCAAAGTGCGCCGTATGTACAGTGAATAAGTAATAAGGAGCAAAAATGTAAATCAAGAGGACAGAATGTACCTCCCAAGCTCTCCAGTAGCCGCCGAGTAAGTCCCCCCGCGTGCGAGAGACTGCGCTCATGTAACAATAAAGGGTAGCCAGGCCAGCGCCGCCCCAATCATACTGACTGACCTGTGATAGGTCTACTAGGGCACTCAAGAGATACAGCCCGACCATGTTCCCTCTATCAGCAAACAGAGTGGTGCCGAAGAGGAACATGAGGAAACCACGGGTATACTGCTCGACCTCCTCGGGAGACTCAGGCTCCATCTGTGGCCGCCGGAAATGGGAAGAGAACCAAGTATACCGAACCCTCCCGGAAGCTCTGTCTACAGGCGGGAGTGCCCCCATAGATGCATCCAAGCAGCCTCCCACTGACCCATATCTTCGTCGTAGGGAATGGGTCCACCGCCTATCTCTAGGCCGGTGAGTACAGCGAAGTCCAGTGGGGTCATGGTCATATCCCCGGTGGCATAGAAATGGAAAGAATTGGTGGTGTCCCACCATCTCTCCGCCAGAGCAGCAAACAATGTCCTACTGATAAGACAGTGAGATAACCCCCTGCAGAATGGTCCGAATCCTGCAAAATCAACCAAGTCTCGGACAGCTTCCGGAAGCTCAGCATACCACTCCCTCACGGCAGTGGAGCCATATCCTCGTACTGTGCGAGAGCCAACCTGCATTTAGAATGAATGCATGTATTAGCAAATGAAATGAATGCATGTATCAGCAAATGAAGTGAAAATGAGCTGTGTGCAAATGAAGTGAAAATGAGCTGTGTATCAGCAAATGAAGTGAAAATGAGTCGTGTATCAGCAAATGAAGTGAATGAGTTGTGTGCAAATGAAATTAGTGGGCTGCGTGTTCACATCAAATCTGGGCTGCGTGTTCAGTAAATTTGGTATTTGGGCTGCGTGTTCAAATTTCAGAAAAATTAGTGGGCTGCGTGTTCACATCAAATCTGGGCTGCGTGTTCAGTAAATTTGGTATTTGGGCTGCGTGTTCAAATTTCAGAAAAATTAGTGGGCTGCGTGTTCACATCAAATCTGGGCTGCGTGTTCAGTAAATTTGGTATTTGGGCTGCGTGTTCAAATTTCAGAAAAATTAGTGGGCTGCGTGTTCACATCAAATCTGGGCTGCGTGTTCAGTAAATTTGATATTTGGGCTGCGTGTTCAAATTTCAGAAAAATTAGTGGGCTGCGTGTTCACATCAATCTGGGCTGCGTGTTCAGTAAATTTGGTATTTGGGCTGCGTGTTCAAATTTCAGAAAAATTAGTGGGCTGCGTGTTCACATCAAATATGGGCTGCGTGTTCAGTAAATTTGGTATTTGGGCTGCGTGTTCAAATTTCAGAAAAATTAGTGGGCTGCGTGTTCACATCAAATCTGGGCTGCGTGTTCAGTAAATTTGGTATTTGGGCTGCGTGTTCAAATTTCAGAAAAATTAGTGGGCTGCGTGTTCACATCAAATCTGGGCTGCGTGTTCAGTAAATTTGGTATTTGGGCTGCGTGTTCAAATTTCAGAAAAATTAGTGGGCTGCGTGTTCACATCAAATCTGGGCTGCGTGTTCAGTAAATCAGAGTTTGGGACTGTGTGTTCTACTCTTAAATCAGTGGGCTGTATGTTCACTTCAAATCTGGGCTGTGTGTTCAGTAAATCAGAGTTTAGGGCTGTGTGTTCTACTCTTAGTCAGTATGTGCTGTGTGCTCATTTTCAACTTCGGGCTGTGTGTTCGTGGATCAATGTTTGAGCCGTGTGTTCAATTTCCAACTAATGTGTACCGTGCGATGAGCCGTGTGTTCATGAATTCAAGTGGCTAAGTCACATGCTCAGGATGCAAGTACTATGTCGTAAGCTAAACTGTGTGTCTAAGCATGGCAAAGGTACAAAATGCACGAAGATACAGGAAATAAAGTAAAATACCTCTGCATCGTGGAGAGGTGCTGCTCCGGCTCTCGCAGAAGAAGATCCCCTGGTACCGATCGTTGAAATCGGTGAAATGACGAAAACGGCTCGCGGAAGCCTATGTCCGCCGGGGCGTATCGATCGGGAACAAAAGGGCGGACCCTCGGGGGCAATGTCATAATATCAAAATCATCTCCGGCGCCGGGAAAACCTCTACCGTGAGGAAAATGACCCGCCATTGCGAGAAATCTGCAAAAGGAGCAAAAAATGAGCAAAATGAGCCAAAACTGGAAAAAGTCAACAAAAGTCAACTCTCGGGAAACGAAAAGTCAACAAAAGTCAACTCCCGGTCAAAATTTCCAAATTTTGAGACAAACTTACCTCAGGTGGTGAAAACGAGAAAAGAAGCTCCGAAATCAGAATTTAGTCGCTTCAAAGTGCTTAAATCTGAAGGATTTCGCAGAAACAACTTGCGTGGAAGGCCGAGGGGCGCGTATAAAACGCAGATTTGAAAGAGAAAATGGCTTGGGAAGCAAGAGGAGAGAATTTCACACTTGGGGGAGTGATTTCGGGTTGAGTGGAGGTGCCTATATATAGAAATAGCCGAAAAGACCAAAATGCCCCTGCTTTTGGGCAGTGGCCGGCCGGCCACCTTTCTGGCTGGCCGGCCATTTACTTTTTTGCCCCTGGCCGATGGCCTCTCCTAGGGAAATGGGCTGGCCGGTGGTGGTCCCCACCCCCTCCCCTACCTCTCTGCAAATTTTGAGGAAAATCGGAGTTCCCGGGACCCGAAAAAGTTCAAGAAAAGTGCACTTTCTGGCGCCGAATTGCTCCACCGGAACTTCAATTGCAATTTCTGACATGTGTCTCATCATTATTCACCAAAATCAGAGTGTATCCTTTTTAAACATGTTGTGACCTCTCCGGGAGGTGAATCAGAGGCCGCGATCGAGTTGCCGTCGCCGAAATGCGCGTTTCCCAGCTCGTTGTTGCGCAACAAACGGGCACCCTGATTTGTGCTCGTTTTGCATTATTTGGCTCATAATTTGCATTCTCATGAATGTTTTGCATTGCCATGCGTGATTTCTTGATGTACCATACCTCTATACTTGAGTGTGCGTTGTCACGCGCGTCCCTTTCTTGCATTGCGATGCATTCACTCGCCGACACTGCGTGTGTCAAACTTTCTGAATCACATTGAATATATGTTGTTGGCATATTGTTCTTGTTGAATTTCTCTATTTTGCAGGCACGATATTGTATGTACGGTTCATTTGACGCTGGTGCGACCAGACGAATCGCGCAGGTATCATATCTTCTCCGTGTGAGACGCGACGAGAATTGAATAATTCTCCGCATTCCTAACTGCATGAAATGTAGTTGTTGCTTTGCATTCTTGCTTAAAACTGTTGCATCTATTTGTGAATACTTGCTTCATTACAGCTTGCTGCATTTGCACGATCATTTGGCTCTGTGCATGTCATTTTGCATTTTGCCCCCCCTCGCCTGCGGGCACGCATCTCTGTTCATCTTGTATGATTGTCTAAGTCTCGGCCTTGTCAAAAATGGGTCGTCTCTGGGCTTTGACATTCACTCCGTCACTTCTTGACTTCCGAGTTCTGTCAAAGAGGGGCAACTGTAGACACCCCATTTTTGACCGACCTTAAGACTCAGACGTCACCGATTGAGCGCTCGGTGATGTTGCATACTGTGCTCGTTCAGAAGTCTCAGAGTCGCGGCCGTGCGCCCTGCCTCCGGATTCCCGAACCATTTTCTGTGCCTTGTCTCGGTTTGCGAACCAGACTCGGTTTTCTCTATTTTCTTTCCTGAGGGAAGGGAGAGGTCCCGTAGACTATCTCTCAGTGGCCGTGGGCTACTTTTCGTGGCCGTAGGCCATTTTGCCCATTTCGGAGCCCGATTCCCGGTTTTCGGAGCCGTCAGGCCGTGTGCCTCTGTTCAGGACCGCCCAACCATCTCCGATTTCTCCGGTTTTTGGCAAGTGCCTCTGTTTTATCATTTCGAGGAACACTGGGGTCTCAGATACCCACTTCGTGGCCGAATGCCACTTTCGGTGCTTACAGCCTATTTTCGGGACCCCGAACTGCGTGATTTGGGCCCCGAGCATTCATTTCGCATCGGTTTTTGTTCATTTTCGGTGAGTACCTTTGTTTTATCATACCGAGGGACACTGAGGCCTCAGATACCCACTTCATGGCTGAACACCACTTTCGGGACCTACAGCCCATTTTCGGGACACCGAATCTCGCGGTTTGGACCCCGAGCATTCATTTTGCATTGGTTTTTGTTCAATTTTGGCAGGTACCTCTGTTTTAGCATCAGGAAGATCACTGGAGGGTGGGAGGCCAGTAATTGTTCCAGAAAACCAGTTTCGCTCCTCCGGCGCCCGTTTTGCTCACTTCCGGGCCAGTGTTGAACACCCTAGGGCCATTTTCTTCCAACTCAAAACTACATATTTGTGATGAGGACACCTGGGAGGACCCTAAAAAGTACTGGTCGGCCAGTAAGTTGTTATTTTCATTTTTGAGCCTCTCTTTCAAGTGCAATTGTTGTGCTCCTGTTTCAGAGTTGCCAATTCCAACCTTGGAACCTTGTTCTACACACCTGGGAGGACACCAAAAAGTGGTGGTGGCCAGCAATTTTTTGTTCATTTTTGGCCATGGCCGACCGGCCAGGGTGAGTGGCTGGCCGACCAGTTGGGGTGGCCGGCCGGCCACCTTCAAGAAATCCACCTGGCCGGCCAGCTTTCTGCTTTTGAACCCTTTACAGCTGTCCAGCTGCTTTTCAAAATATCCCTGTCCTCCGGGAGATATTTTGGGAGGGAAAGCTTGGATGCATTTCCCTCCCTTTTACACCCTTTTGGTCCATTTTAAGGGGCTGAGGAGCTCCTTCTCAAGGGTTAGAAAAATTCTCCTCAAGAACACTTAGCCATTTGCCTCCATTTTCATCTCCAAAAGCTCAAAAAACCTTCAAGCTCTAGCCCACTTGTTCATCACACCAAGCTTCACCATCACCACCTCTATTCCAGCAGCAAGGGAAGCTTTTTCAGAGGCTAAGAAGCAAACAAATTGAAGCCAAGAAGCAACAAAAGCTTGATCTTCAAGGGTAAGTCTCAAATTCCCTTTTTCTAGCTTATTTTTGCATCAATTCTTTACCCTACTTGCTCTCTGTTTGGGCTCCGACCCCTACTGATTTAGGCTTATTTTGAGCCCCTCTACAACATTGTAGAAGGGCTCAACCTGTTTGGCATCTCTATCATGCACCTCTTTCAAATCATCTTTTTATGCCAATATTTTGCATGCTTTGTTTAGCTTATGAATGATCCATTTCCGAGCATGTAATAAACTGTGAGTGGGCTATTTTGAGCCCCTCTTCAACATTGAAGAAGGGCTCAACCATGTTTGGCCTCTCTATCATGCACTTGCTTTGTAATTCTTCTAATTTACCGTAAATTCGCAAGATTTTTTTAGCCTATGTGTGATCTGATTTTGAACATGCCATTAACTGAGATTGAGTTTATTTTAGGTCCCTATACAACATTGTAGAAGGGATCAATCTTGTTTGGGGCCTCCATGCATGGTCTCTCTCTATACCTCTCTTTGGCCCCATTTTGCATGCCTCTTTAAGCTTATTTGGATTCTGATTTCGGCCTTCATCAGGCCTGAAAAGAGCCTTATTTTGGCCTTCTTGTCATGTTTTGTTAAGGGTCTTAGGTTGTTTGGTGATTTCTTTTGGTACTTCATGTTATACCCTCTTTGGTTCCTTATTTTTGCATGCCTTGCTAGCTCATCATGCTTCTGTTTTTGAGCCTTCATCAGGCTTGGAAAGAGTCTTAAAATGACCCATTCTTCATGTTTTGTTAAGGGTCCAAGGCTGTTTGGTGCATCCTTTTGGTACCTCATGTTATAGCCTTTGTTGGCTCATTATTTTGCATGCTATGTTTAGCCTATCTACATACTGAATTGGGGGATGTCATCTCTTGTAAATGTGAATATTTTTTGTCCCTCTTCAATGTTGTAGAACTGTTTTTTTCGGTTTGAGCATTGTATATACTACTTTCTTTGTAACTCCCCTCTTTTTCCCCATTTTTGCATGCTAATTTTTACCATACTTGTGGTTGTTGTTTAGCCTTGCTTTGTACTAAAAAAATGTTAGTTTAGGGGCTGCCTTGCTACTGTTTTACATGTCATGTGCCAATTATGCATGTTTAGTAGGGCTGTAGGCCATTTCGGGTGCTTAGCATAGCGTTTCGGGCATTGGTTGTAATTTTGTCATAATTCGGGGGCTGTTTGTGCATCATTCTAGCTGCTGAAATTTACACTTTCCATATGCCATTTGCCACATTTCATTTGTATGTCATTTGCATTGCGTATGCCATGCCTCGGTTTATGTGCCCGTGTGCATGCATTTCGAGGCAACTCTTTTTGTCCGACGGCATCTTATGTGAGTGCGGCTGAGGCCCTCTCATGTTAGTATAAGCCCAATTTGCATTTTCCATGTCATTTGCATTCCGTATGCCATGCCTCGGTTTGCGTGCTCGCGGGCACGCATTTCGAGGCATCTCATTTTTCATCTCTCGGCCTCTTATATGAGTGTGGCTGAGGCTCACTCATGTTAGTATAAGTCCATTTTGCATTCGGTATGTCATTTTAGTCCTGTTGCATTTCGTATGCCATTTTCTCGATTTGCGTGCCCGCGGGCACGCATTTCGAGACATCTCATTTTAGTCTCATTGTATATCATTTTTCATGTCATTTCATGCCTTTATGTCATTGCCTCGGTTTGCGTGCCCGTGTGCACGCATTTCGAGGCACTTCATTTTCATCCAACGGCCTCTTATGTGAATGTGGCTGAGGCCCTCTCATGTTAGTGTAAGTCCATTTGCATTGCGCATGCCATTTTATGTCTTAGGACCATTTTCTCGGTTTGCGTGCCCGCGTGCACGCATTTCGAGGCATCTCATTTTCATAGCATTATGTATGTTAGGATTGTATCTTAGTTGCATTTCATGCATATCATGCATATTGCATCGTGTTCGGGATAGGAGTTAGCCCGGGCACGGGAAACGAGGCACGTTCCGTACTCCGAGTGACGGAACGGGTCTCAATTCCCAAGTCACCGACACTCCGGATCATCCATGATGGAGTTAGGTTTTGTTGTAGCATTCATTTGCATTCATCCTATATCGAGTTGTGCAATCCGGCTCCTCGGCCATCATGCATCGATATGCGTGATTGGTGGCACGAGGATCGAGGCATGCATATATTTGTGAAATACATTGCTATGCCCCTTTCCTGCTCTCTGTTGCAGCCAAAATAAAGAATCAGCAGTCTTCCGAGGCTTGGCACGCATTTCGAGTAACATCGCAAACAGAGGCTGATTGGGGCATCCCAGTGGATTTCAGCGCCAAGACAGCCCAACATGCATCATTCATCAGAATCGAGGCAGCCCCCTGGCCTGCGCGCCGGTTTACAGCTTTCTTAGTTAATTTGTTAATTAATTAGGAATCTGTATTATTTCGGACTGTATTATTCTTTTATTTCGGACTGTATTATTTATTCGGACCCTCTGCGCGAGGGCATAATTGTAATAAGTGTGCGTGAGTGTGATGTATGTCTTCCAACCCCACGTCTTTCTTCCCTTTTATTTACCTGCTTATGATGGTTAGATATAGGGCATATTTCAATTAGCATACAGTATGACAGCATGTTGCATCATTCATCTGTTTTGCACGCACCGGGCTCGGCGCATCATACAAACTGCATTTGTATTTCAATTCCAAATTGAATACGTGTTAGTTGTAGCATTTCATATGCCATGTTTAGAATAGCCGAGCCTGCCATAGTTTGCATCTTTGCATGTGTTGCATTAGGCATTACAGTATACTTAGGAACCATGCATGGATTTCTAACGAGCTTCTGTTTTGGCTTGGAGTACTTGGTGAGTTTTATGCTTTAGCATCCTTGCATGTGTGTGAGTGACTGCCATGATAGCATGCTTACCATGAGGCTATGTGCTTATGTGATATAACTGCCTTGAATGCCTGTGGGTGGAGGTTGAGTTATCTGAATTGGGACAATTCATCAAATGTTTATTTTAAGCCCACTAGATAGTGGCAAAATCATATTTTCTAAGCCCACCCGAGGGTGGCAAATCCGCGTCTTAGCCTACCTGTGGGTAGCACCATCAAACCATTTTCAAACAAACAAGCATGAAATGTTTTGTTCCAATTCAGGCGATTCAGTCTATACTTATTTGCTGTGCGCATTACATAGTAACCTAGGCCTAATAACCGGAATAAGAACGCACAATGTTTTCAAAAACAGATATCATGGTTAGTAGAGGCCGGTCTTTGACCGGGCGAGCGGGGGTGCTCACGATGTGACCTTCCCCAATCGTACCCAAGTTCCCGAGCCAACTTTGGTGATGACGGACACGTGGCCTTTGGCACCGAGTCAGGGTTTCCTAAATTTCCCATTTAAAAAATATTTAGGTGGCGACTCTGTATCTGGCGAAGCAGTCCATGTTTGGCACTTCTTTCAAAAAATCTGTTTTTCAAAACGATTTGCCGGATTTGGACTCTTTGGTTCAAGATTAAGAACCGTGACATTTGAGTCCTTGAACTGTAGTGATCCAATATCGAACCAGAACGGGGGGAACTCGCACTCCCTTTTCCCCCGGGATGCGTTCGGGGACGTCTACAAAAGGTTGAATGAGCAATTACGCACTAGATTAAAAGTGGGCCCGACCACTGGGACCAGAGACTAGTATAAATAAGAGGAACATCAACCAAAGAGTTATGTGAGAATAGATTAAATAAACTTGAGATAGAAGCAAACTAGAGAGCATATACTAACTTGACCGTTGGAGTGCTAATTCCGGCACCCCCGCCTGGAGTGTTCATCCTTTTTCAAGTGGCAATTAGAGGATCAAGAACGTTCTACAAGATCTAAGAGTATTTCCAAACCACATTTCCACACATCGTAAAGATAGCATAATAATCGAAATAAGAGCATATACCGTACCTAATAATCACATCATAATTAGTAAAGGCCGATTTTTGATCGGGTGAGTGGAGTGCTCAATTAATGACTTTCCTTTCTCATACCTAAGTTCCCAAGCCGAGACACTTTGGTTATGACAGACAAGTGGCCTTTGGCATGAGTCACGGGTTTCCTAAATTTTTCAGAAAATATTTAGGTGACTACTCTAAAATTTGGCAATACGGTCCATTTTTGACATTTTGATTAAAAATCAATTTTTCAAAAGATTTGTTGGATTTGGACTCATTTATGTTTATCTGTTTCACATTGCATTTGTGAAACCAGATTCAGAATCACGGGAGTTTGAACTGTAGGGCTATCGTATCTGAGGAGACTAAAGCCCTCCAAGGAGCAATGAAAAGCCAGTTACAATGTTGAAGCACCATTTATGATTGATCTGGACACTAATCAAAAGGTTGCCAAGCCGATTGAGGAATATAGTGCTGTTGAAAGAGCTGATATGGAAAGCAATGAAAGAGTTTTAAACACCAACCGTGAAGTAATTTTTGAAGAAGAAGAACAACAACGGATTGCTTACTACAAGAATGCCAAAGATGCATGGGATGTTCTTATGCAATTCCATGAAAGAGGAGAGTCATGTTCATAACCATCCATCAATCTTCATGCCTTAGTTACTTGACTGGATGTGCTTGAGGAGAAAGAGAATAAAAAAGAAGATGATGAAACCTCGGAAGATAATGACAAGATTGATGGTGATGAACTTCAACAAGCATATGAAAAACTATACAATGAATCTCTAAAGTTATCCAAGATAAATGACAAACTCACTATCAAACTCAAAGCATGTGTGTCACGATCCAAACCCGTCCCTATGAGTTTAGCGTCGTAACCGGCTAGTAATCCTTGGATTACCAAAAGGCTCTGTACAGATTAACAAATAATTAAGGGGCCAGTGAAAGCAGATATAGAATATACGTAGTCCATTGAGCTGTGTTGACATATATGGAACAAAATTAGAACTTTATATACGCACGTGACGTCATAATTACATTGGTCTTACATCATATACAAATTATAGATATAACCAAAAAGGGACTTAGCCCAATATACAGAACTTACAAAACATGTTCAAACAAAACATAAGAAAAGATAAAAGTCTCAAACACTTGTTTTACATAAACTTGTTTAGGTCTCAAAAGGAAACCTCCTCGGGAGACACAAAGGTTGGCTGACAAAACCCAAACTATAGGCCATCAACTCTGGACCTGGTCATGCGCTTGGTCACTTACATACATAATATAAATAAATTGAGCAGGAGTCCAATGAATAATAACAAAGTAAAGGGTTAAATGAATGATGTCCCATATCAGATTCAGAAAACAGAAACATATTCATATTCATATTCTTGTTCAAATTGTATACAGAAATCAAAATTCATGCTTAATCATATATGGTACATCCATTAACACTAACAGATCAGATACAGAGCATTATGGGTCATACTTGACCAATTCCATAAAGGAACCTCCGGTACCGGGAACAGATAACATACTTAAGCCATGGAATTGTTACCCTCGGGCGAGGGCCATGAGACCACGGTATTATTACCCTTAGGCAAGGGCCATGAAACCACAGTATTATTACCCCTAGGCAAGGGCCTTGTGCTCATTAACCACAGTATTGTTACCCCCGGGCAAGGGCCATGTGCTAAGGATGCCACGAATACATTTCAGAAACTTGGACAATCATTCATTCATGCAAAACATAGCATTTTAGAAAACTAATCATTTCATATCAGAAAATAATTGAAGTTTTGATATAACTTTACAAAGTCATTACTCACAGAGGGCTCCAATAGCGAAACAGATATAGTAGACGGATCAGGCAAGTTAGGGCTCGTGACCTACACAAACATAGAACATATACGTATTGAAACACACACCTAGAATTCATTAACTTATTTCATTTCGTTCTTAGTGTGTTTCTAAGTCTTATTCTCCTTATTATGTCTTAATCATGGCCTAGGAATGCCTAGGATGCGATGAGGATGCCAAAATGTTCTTGAAAATACTTAGTTAGATTTGCTAAAAACAGGGTCTTCACTCGAGCGTAATTTCCTTTCCTCGAGTGGAGGATTAAAAACATGAGTGGTTGCTTGAGTGAAACTTCCTTTGCTCAAGCGGGCCTATAAACTCTGCAAAAGTACTGGTTGCATGATTTCTCCGCTCGACGATCGCTCGAGCATAAAACTAAGGTTTTTGCTCGAGCGCAACTCTTGTCGCTCGAGCGGTCTGCAAAATGTGTAAACTTCTGGGAGAATGCATTTTACGCTTGAGGGCACTTTTGCTCGCTCGAGCAGAAGTGCAAAATCAAGAGTGGTCGCTCAAACGCAGGATAGGTCGCTCAAGTGGTGAGATAGAATTCTGGAATTTCCAAATTGATGTTCTAAGTCCAAAACTCAAAATCAAAGCTACAAAATACAACCTTTGGGCCCCAAAACTTGAGAAAACACTTGCAAACTTATAAAACATCATAAATTAGGGTTCACTACACAAATCAAGGCCCAAAAGCAAATGAATTCTTCAAAATCAAACTTGAACAATATGTATACATAACATGCATGTGTTGACAAGAACTCAAACCTTCCAAAACATATACAAATGGAGTGTTAAAGTGCAAAATCACAATGAGCTCCCATAATTGAAAAAAAATAGGTCCATGCATGAGAGAAGTTGTTGAAATCAAAACTCAAAATCCATGAAATTCCCATGCATGTATGAAATGTTCATCTTCTCTACATTACCAGCTCATTTCTTGTATAACTTAACTTAATCTGCTAGAATTCATGTTCTAGATATCGTAATTATATAATCTAAGTGTTGAATCTTACCTCAACTTCTCAATTAAGCTCTAGATAGTGAATTCACTAAGGTTCCAAGCCAATCCCCTTGAATTCTCTAGCAATTTGGAAATGGATTTTTTACACAGATGTTTTGATTTCAGAAAATGCTTTGAATAAACAGAAAGCTTTTGGAAATTGGAAACAAAGGTTTTGTTTTGTTGAGAAAACAGATAGATTTGAAAATGCATTTGGGCATATTGTATATTTGTATTGCATCATGATCATTTATGCTAGTGGAGCATATTTAGTTTTTGAAATATTCACTACTGGGCTTTATGCTCACCCTACGTGGCTCAAATTTTTTTTTTCAAGTGTATGTCGTTGTTTGTGGATGTGAATGTGGATGTTAGCCACTGGGTATGTGTTGGAGCTGAGTTGGACTGCTCCCTTATCTGTAGGGCTTGGGCCATTTCTGTTTATTTAATAGGGCGTGTGCATTTTTGTAAGGTTTACACCATTTGTTTATGATGTAAGCCTTTGGACATTTCAATTTGATATATAACATATGTTGTATGTTTTAGTTAAAGATCATCCATTCCATGTAAATGTGAATGTAGGATGTATGAAATTGAACAACACAACACATGTATTGTGTAACACAATTGTATCCATTCGCATGAGAGAGATTAATTTTTATTCAATCTGATTCTGGTAGGTTTTGGGTTTATTCACATAGGCCGAACTCTGTAAATCCGGGACGTGACAAATACAATCTATGTTTTTTCATAAATTACTCTTCAAAGTATACTCAAATAATAAACCAGTCAAACCCTAAATCATCAACTCTCAATCATCTCTATAGTAGCTGATAGCGTATTACTTGTCAGAGCTCTTCAAGGAAATCAAGACATGGAATGGTCAGCCACAACAATGGTGGAAGATATTAAGCTTTTTCTTAATGACTTTAATCATGTATGTATTTCTAAAGTTTCTGGGATGTAATTAAACCCACCCATGAACAGGCTAGACATGTAAATGATTTTAATAGTTAAAACATTTCGTCTTTTTCTATATAAAAAAAAAAAAATTAAGTTCCATAATAGCGAGCAACAATCAATGGTGATGATTCCGGTAATGATCTAAAACCTCAAGTGGAGAGAGAGGATGTGGACTAGTTTGCTTATTGTTCCAGTGTG
>JAPPVO010007787.1:0-18630 GCA_030407325.1 Camellia japonica
ACTTAGGAATGCCTAGGATGGAATGAGGATGCAAAAGAATGCCTTAGAAACATTTTCAAAAATTTAAACGAAACAGGGTCCCGCTCGAGCGCAGGTTTCCCCGCTCGAGCGGACTGGTGTACAGTGCAAGATGCTGGGAGCTCGATTTTCCCGCTCGAGCGGCACTTCCCCCGCTCGAGCGGAGGACTGGGTGACATGAATTAAAGCTTAAGTTCTTACCTAGAGCCTTGAACTACTAGCACAACCTTGATGAATGCAAGCCTTAGATTCGATTTCCTCTTCAGTCTTCTAACTCTCTAAGCAAACCAAGATGAAATCAAGCTCTCTCTCCCCTCTCTCTCTCTCTAGCCGAATTTGCTCAAGAATGAGCTGATGAAATGATGTAAATGAAGGCTCAAAATTGTTTATGAAGTGGGCCACTCATGTGGCATTTTGGTAATTAAGACCAACTATTGCAATTTACCATTAATTAATCTAATTTAATCATACCAAATCGCATTTTAATTAAATGTGCCATAATGTTCTAAAAATTCCAAATAACACGATGGTATACTCAATTTCGGGTTTGGATGCCGATAAGGCTTTCAATTTTCATTTTAAAGCGGGATTCTAAATAAGTATTTTTATAGGTGACAGATCGAAGTCAATTATGGTACAGATTACTTATTAATCCCATTATCAAACTTAATCACTTAATTCACATCCTTAATTATCGGTTAGGAGCTAATTACGGGTCGGGGTTATTACAGTCTTCCCTCCTTAAAAGAGTTTGGTCCCCAAACTCGAGTTAACTTATATCAGAAACAACCAACTCTAACTCTTTACAAAACAGAAACATAATCATGCTCACAAATAGGCTCATAATTCAATTTCAACCTTAACTGTGTGCAGAGGCAGAATCATAAGTCATATACAGAAATTAAGGTTCGTACTAATACAGAGCCTTATACACATTCAGATTTCTATTTAGAACAGATTCAGATACATGTTCATTTCATATTCTTGTCCAGATCACACATGGATATCAAGCTATGATATTAACAGAACCAAAACAAAACGCATAAGCGTAACAGAACAGAACAGAAGCTGAGCCCCCCCCCATAACGAGGCCTCCGGTACGGGTAACAGAGTGCAGACAGATATAAGTTCCATACAGGAACCTCCGATACCGGGTAACAGCTAACAGATACTGATTCATATACATATAAATGTTCGGATTTCGCATAAGGTCAAACGTGGTACACCCATTAGCCATCAGATCAGGTAGGTCTAAAGACCACAACAGGTAGGTCCAAAGACCACATACATAGCCATGGTATTGTCACCCCCAGGCAAGAGCCATCGGCCACGGTATTCTTACCCCCGGGCGAGGGCCATAAGGATTAAGGGTGCCACAAAACCTTTCAGAGAATTTAACAGCCATGCAGTATGCAACATATAACATTTCAGAATACAAAACTTATTTCATGACATAAAACATAAATATAGTTGCATACAACTTTACTACATCATTACCCACACTACACACATCAAGCACTTATCGGGGTTATAGATTGTACCAGTCTCATTTTCATAGGAAATTTTCCCCCGTTAAGTTACAGAAATTCGATTCATTTCCGAGTCTATCATTCGGTCTTTGTTCAGTTTGGTTCTCAGTTCGGTATCCCATCACAGTCAGTCCAAGTCATTCTGAAGTTATCCGGAATACAAGGTACTTTCGTACAAGTTATCAGTAAACAGAATTCCGAAGTAACCATTCCTATACTTTCCCTCAGTCTCAGTTTTTACCAATTCGATCACACTATGAGTCGATACAGAAACAGTCGTATTGATTACAAACACCCCCAGATAGTCAAAGTTTAATAATCAAACCAGTCTGCTATCAACAGATTCCATTAGTTTCAAAATATAGTAACCCAGAAGTAGTCATTCTCTTTGTCAAACAAATTCATGGTTATAACGGTAATACTGGGCAATTAATCACATGTCATGTATACAGTATTCCCACATCTCCCCAAGTATAAGATACTAGATTTCATAGTCACATATTCTGCTACCAACGGTTCACATTCTTTCTAAGTGTTCAAGATCAATTCAAATTTTCATTCGGTTAATTCCCTTAGCAACACAGTCCTGTCATTCAGTCATAACCAATTCACAATTCCCCATAATGTAAACAAATCATATAGTAGTTCTCAACAAGGGTCTCCTCAGGTCAAATCAACAAAGGTTCTACCCGACCATTTCAGATGAAGTTCTACCCAGTCTTATCCAGGAACAGTTCAAACATGGATCATCAAACAGAAATTCTATCAGTCAAGCAAAGGTCTCATCAGACTACAGTTTTATCAGATTAAATCAGCTTTATCATTTCAGACGGAGTACAGGAGTTCTAAGTTCCTCGGTTCTCAAATCACAGCAAAGTTATGAATCACAGCAGTTCGGGTCATATACTGTGTTACATTTTCCAAGTAAGTTCACATGTGGGTGCACAGGTATATAATTGTTCATATCAAAAGTAAACATCACAGTCAGTAGAACAGTTTCCCAACTGAGTTCATGTAAGCATAAAGTACACAATAGCAAATCGTTATACAGAAGTTTCAAATCAGTCATACGGTCATTAAAGCATAGGCTCATAGGTCTAGTCAACAGTCGATAGTCTAGTCAATGTCCAACAATCACAGTCCACAGTTCAGAGGTTATCATATGGGGTTCTTACTTAGTCATACAATCCCAGAGTCAAAATTCCAATGGTCAATTATCAAAACAAATGTCATATCAATCATTCTGAGCAAGGTATAATCATATATGTATATGTCCAGAGTCTAATAGCCTTCCCAATACAGATTCATGAGTTCTATATACAGATGAACACAAACAGTTCCTCCAGATATGACAATTAAGGCAATAAGTCATAAGTCCACTCAATCTAGATACAATGTAATTAGCCAACATTTCATGCAAAGGTATAGAAATATATGAGTTCAAACGTGTTCCAGCACAGTTCAACAAGTCAATCACGATAGTTCACATCAACCAGTAGGTCTCAACATGTTCATTAATCACAATTCAATCACATCCGTTCTAATAGGCTCACAAGCGAGGACATATATACATGTACAGATACGAGTCTAAGATCAATTATCATTCAGGCATTCATTTACAAATTCATAAGCAGAAGTTCATTCTTCCCAACTGACATAGGTTCTCAATTTCAGCAATTCTCTACGTACTGATTCATATATACAATTCACATTATCCAACTAACATGTCCGCAATTTACATCAAACTAAGCAGTACATGATTCACCCACAAATTCCCATAAAACAATTACACATGGTTAGGGTAATACCTGCGTTGGTCATTTCGGTGTTCTGAGCATTTTCTGGAACTAGGGTGTCGATTCAGGCTTTTTGTTGTTCGGATGAGTTCGCGGGCAAGATTTAGCCAAGTGTCCTTTTTGACCACATCTAAAACAGGCTCCTGACAGACGACGACAAATGCCCCAATGTTGTTTCCCACATTCTCTACAGACAGGTATATCTTTGGTTACATTACTCCCCTGACCCTCTTTGTTCGCAGTTATAGCCCCGAATTTTTCGGTTGTAGGGGTCATCGAATTACCAGTCATTTCAACTTTCTGTTTCTTCTGTTTCATTCTTTCGGGTTCGGTTGATTTGGATATTTTCAAACCTGCTATGTTTGCTTCAGACATTAAGGCCCTATCAAGAACATCCACATACTTTGGTAATTTTAAGATACCGACTCGGTCAAACACCTCTAAGTCAAGCCCACTTTCAAATTTTCTAGCCTTTTTATCATCAGTGTCTATCATATGGGGTGCATATCGGGCTAACTCAGTAAATTTGGTTTCATATTCGGCCACAGTCATTTTGCCTTGTTTCAGTTGTATAAATTCAGATACTTTCCTATTTCGGATACATTGGGGAAAATATTTTTCGAAGAAAATTTCTTTAAACCTATCCCATATCACACCCTCATTATCATTCCGGACTAACATCCACCATCTCCTAGCTTCTTCCTTAAGCGTGAATGTTGCCAACAAAACTTTCTGTGCCTCAGTACACGGAAATACCTCAAATATTTTCTCAGTTTCTAAGACCCAAGCCTCGGCTTTTAACGGTTCAATACCCCCCAGAAATTCAGGTGGTTTCATCTTATTGTATTTCTGTGTCAGTGTTATCATATCATAATTAGCTGATTCAGGTACACCTGTTTGCCCGTGTTGCTGTTGTTTCAGATTTTCAGTTAAGGCTTCAACCATTTCCTCTAACCGGCTAATTCTAGCTTCAGAAGATTCGGATTCATCTACATTCCTTGTTCTTTCCATTGATCTATACAGAAACAGGGTGCTTATCAGTACAAGGGAAGTTCTTACGGATTTTACATTTCATTTCATATCAAACGTGTTTTCATTTCTGGTTCAATTCGAATACAGTCACATGATTCTTTTTATTCATACGTTCACGTTCACATAGATTTCATATTCGGTATTGAAATTCTCATGGTATGTTATTCCATTTAACTCATAGATTCATTTCTTTTCATTTTCAGTTCATTTATGTTTATATGTTTACACATGAAAATGCAATGTCCCTATTTCATTTCTAGGACATCCTATAGCTCATATGGACACGTGCGTGCGGTATAACTCGTGCTCTGATACCACTCTGTCACGACCCAAACCCGCCCCTATAGGTTTAGCGCCGTAACCGGCCAGTAATCCTTGGATTACCTACGGCCTCTGATGACATCAATATAAAATAAGGGGCTAGCGGAAGCAATATACAAGATTATAAATGTCCAATGAGCTGTGTTGACTTATATGAAACAGAATATTTTAAAACTTTATTTACATAACTTTAAGTCAACCACACATTATATTATACCGCACACTTTACAGTATCTTAAGTACAGCCAACATAATTAAAATAAGTCTCATGCATAAACAGACTAAATAAAACTTGATCCCTAGACACTTCGGGAACCTCCACGTGAGGCACAAAGGCTGGCTGACAACAGAAACACAGTCCCCCACAAAACCTTCGGGCTTGCACTCCAGAATGCTCACCTATAATATATATATACAAACAGTGAGCTAAAGCCCAGTGAATAACATTAAGGTAAAGGGGTTAGTGAACGAAATCCGAACATTTTATATGTACAAAACAGATCATAGCATAATCATAGTCATCTCATATCAGAACATAATAATGGCATATCCCATAGAACATATCACATATCCAAAACGTCTTCCGACTAGAGTAACCGGTTCCGGACACCGATTAAACAAACACCACAATGAAGTGGCTAACGAGATCTCGTAACTGTCATGGACCCGCATTTTCATGCCGTCCCCCATGACTTGGGACTATCTATGGATGCCATAATAGATTTCAAACATGGATCTTCGTTCACAGAAACATATCTCATTTCAGAAATCATAGCTTGATATATCACATTTGGAACATAATTTCATATGAACGTATCTTTACGATAACGTTACTCACAGTGGTTCCGTAGATGGTCAATCACTTCTCGGACGTTGACCTACAATCACAAAAGCACATAACACCAACGAATCTTATCATTACTTATTCATGTGGCCGTTAAGGCTTAGCTTACATCACGTTGGTTCATGTTCATCCTTATTACATGGCTTAGAACACACACACACCTTGCATTCTCTTAGTGTGATTCATACTTAGTTCAATGCTCAACTCACATACACACTTGTCATTCAATAACTTGTTACATTCTTTTCTTAGTGTGCGTTTCTAGCCCATAACCTCATTATTATAGCTTAATTAAGGCTTAGGAATGCCTAAAATGCAATGAGGTTGTCAAAACATGCCTTGGAACACTTAGGCAAAATTTCAGAATTTCAGGTCCTCGCTCGAGCGAAGCTTTCCTCGCTCGAGCGAGCATACAAAGATGTGAGTGGTCGCTCGAGCGCACATCCCTTCGCTCGAGCGATCTGTAAATTCTACAAAACTTCTGGGAGCATGAAATTTACGCTCGAGCGAACACTTGGTCGCTCGAGCGGAGAGCACGACTTCAGAGTGGTCGCTCGAGCGAGCTCTCCTTCGCTCGAGCGAAGATGAAAAATCTGGAATTTCCAGATTGCAACTCCAACTTCAAAATCGACCTTCAACCTTTCAAAACTCCTTTTTCTGGGCCCAAATTAAAGGAAACACATGAAGACTTATAAAATAACATGTTTTAAGAATTAAAACAAGAAATCATGGCCCAAAAACTTGTCATTTCTTCAAATCCAACTTAAAATCCCAATTTGACCCATGAAATCAACATGCAAGAACTTCTTCCAATTCAAACCTTTCAAAACATGATCAAGCTGGGTAATTTGATGAAAAATAAGATGATACCATGGGTTGAAGCAACAATATGGACATGCATGCAAGAATCTCCATGAAAACAACTTGAAACTTCATGATATGCACATGCATGCATGATTTGCAACTTAACTCTTCTTCTAAGGCTCAAATTACATGATTAAACTCATATTCTTCATGTATTCAACAATTAAACACATCATCTACATGAATTAAAGCTTAAGTTCTTACCTAGAGCCTTGAACTACTAGCACAACCTTGATGAATGCAAGCCTTAGATTCGATTTCCTCTTCAGTCTTCTAACTCTCTAAGCAAACCAAGATGAAATCAAGCTCTCTCTCCCCTCTCTCTCTCTCTAGCCGAATTTGCTCAAGAATGAGCTGATGAAATGATGTAAATGAAGGCTCAAAATTGTTTATGAAGTGGGCCACTCATGTGGCATTTTGGTAATTAAGACCAACTATTGCAATTTACCATTAATTAATCTAATTTAATCATACCAAATCGCATTTTAATTAAATGTGCCATAATGTTCTAAAAATTCCAAATAACACGATGGTATACTCAATTTCGGGTTTGGATGCCGATAAGGCTTTCAATTTTCATTTTAAAGCGGGATTCTAAATAAGTATTTTTATAGGTGACAGATCGAAGTCAATTATGGTACAGATTACTTATTAATCCCATTATCAAACTTAATCACTTAATTCACATCCTTAATTATCGGTTAGGAGCTAATTACGGGTCGGGGTTATTACAGTCTTCCCTCCTTAAAAGAGTTTGGTCCCCAAACTCGAGTTAACTTATATCAGAAACAACCAACTCTAACTCTTTACAAAACAGAAACATAATCATGCTCACAAATAGGCTCATAATTCAATTTCAACCTTAACTGTGTGCAGAGGCAGAATCATAAGTCATATACAGAAATTAAGGTTCGTACTAATACAGAGCCTTATACACATTCAGATTTCTATTTAGAACAGATTCAGATACATGTTCATTTCATATTCTTGTCCAGATCACACATGGATATCAAGCTATGATATTAACAGAACCAAAACAAAACGCATAAGCGTAACAGAACAGAACAGAAGCTGAGCCCCCCCCCCCCCCATAACGAGGCCTCCGGTACGGGTAACAGAGTGCAGACAGATATAAGTTCCATACAGGAACCTCCGATACCGGGTAACAGCTAACAGATACTGATTCATATACATATAAATGTTCGGATTTCGCATAAGGTCAAACGTGGTACACCCATTAGCCATCAGATCAGGTAGGTCTAAAGACCACAACAGGTAGGTCCAAAGACCACATACATAGCCATGGTATTGTCACCCCCAGGCAAGAGCCATCGGCCACGGTATTCTTACCCCCGGGCGAGGGCCATAAGATTAAGGGTGCCACAAAACCTTTCAGAGAATTTAACAGCCATGCAGTATGCAACATATAACATTTCAGAATACAAAACTTATTTCATGACATAAAACATAAATATAGTTGCATACAACTTTACTACATCATTACCCACACTACACACATCAAGCACTTATCGGGGTTATAGATTGTACCAGTCTCATTTTCATAGGAAATTTTCCCCCGTTAAGTTACAGAAATTCGATTCATTTCCGAGTCTATCATTCGGTCTTTGTTCAGTTTGGTTCTCAGTTCGGTATCCCATCACAGTCAGTCCAAGTCATTCTGAAGTTATCCGGAATACAAGGTACTTTCGTACAAGTTATCAGTAAACAGAATTCCGAAGTAACCATTCCTATACTTTCCCTCAGTCTCAGTTTTCACCAATTCGATCACACTATGAGTCGATACAGAAACAGTCGTATTGATTACATACACCCCCAGATAGTCAAAGTTTAATAATCAAACCAGTCTGCTATCAACAGATTCCATTAGTTTCAAAATACAGTAACCCAGAAGTAGTCATTCTCTTTGTCAAACAAATTCATGGTTATAACGGTAATATTGGGCAATTAATCACATGTCATGTATACAGTATTCCCACATCTCCCCAAGTATACCGTTGTCCAATTGTTTACTTGTATGTAAGTTTTGCAATTCCATTATTTTGATTGGGAGACAACGATTGATATAAATGATTGGGCCAAAGGCCGATGGATATGAACGATTGATATAAATGATTGGGCCAAAGGCCGATGGATATGAACGCTTGATATAAATGATTGGGCCAAAGGCCGACGGATATGAACGATTGATATAAATGATTGGGCCAAAGGCCGATGGATATGAACGCTTGATATATATGATTGGGCCAAAGGCCGATGGATATGAACGATGGATATAAATGATTGGGCCAAAGGCCGATGGACATGACGATAGATATAAATGAATGGGCCAAAGGCCGATGGATATGAACGATGGAAATGAATGGTTGGGCCAAAGGCCGATGGAAATGAATGATTGGGCCAAAGGCCGATTGAAATGGATGATTGGGCCCAAGGCCGATTGACATGAATGATTGGGCCGAAGGCCGATTGTTGCAATGTTTCAATAATTGCTTTCGTAACTTATTTATTTGATATTATTCACTGGGCATCCGCTCACGCTCATTCATGTAATTGTAGGTGAGCCAAGTGAGGTCCAACCCCAGCCCCAGTGAAGTTAGCCAAGAACAGCAGGAGTTTTGGGAGAGTCAGTCTTGCATCTCACGCACGAGACCCAACCTTGCCATTTTGTTACGTAACTATGTTCTGTCCTTGTTGGCAAGGATTTGTGTATATTTACCTATGGGTTGCTATGAGTTGACTCAGTTTAGATGATCCTGTCTGTAAAGAAGCTTATACTACTACATTTTTGATGTGGGTTATTAATGTGTATGTGCATGGTTTGTTTTGGTGTGCTTATATCATGGCCCAAAAACTTGTCATTTCTTCAAATCCAACTTAAAATCCCAATTTGACCCATGAAATCAACATGCAAGAACTTCTTCCAATTCAAACCTTTCAAAACATGATCAAGCTGGGTAATTTGATGAAAAATAAGATGATACCATGGGTTGAAGCAACAATATGGACATGCATGCAAGAATCTCCATGAAAACAACTTGAAACTTCATGATATGCACATGCATGCATGATTTGCAACTTAACTCTTCTTCTAAGGCTCAAATTACATGATTAAACTCATATTCTTCATGTATTCAACAATTAAACACATCATCTACATGAATTAAAGCTTAAGTTCTTACCTAGAGCCTTGAACTACTAGCACAACCTTGATGAATGCAAGCCTTAGATTCGATTTCCTCTTCAGTCTTCTAACTCTCTAAGCAAACCAAGATGAAATCAAGCTCTCTCTCCCCTCTCTCTCTCTCTAGCCGAATTTGCTCAAGAATGAGCTGATGAAATGATGTAAATGAAGGCTCAAAATTGTTTATGAAGTGGGCCACTCATGTGGCATTTTGGTAATTAAGACCAACTATTGCAATTTACCATTAATTAATCTAATTTAATCATACCAAATCGCATTTTAATTAAATGTGCCATAATGTTCTAAAAAGTCATCTATTCGGGGCAGAGGGTATTTGTTTTTGATAGTCACTTTGTTTAATTCCCGGTAATCTATGCACAATCTCAAAGACCCATCCTTCTTTTTGACAAATAACACTGGAGCACCCCAAGGTGAAGTACTCGGACGGATAAAGTTCTTGTCTAACAGTTCCTGGAGTTGAGTTTTCAATTCTTTCAATTCAGAGATAGACATCCTATAGGGAGTCTTGGATATAGGTTGTGTCCCCGGAATCACCTCAACAGTAAATTCAATTTCTCTGTCAACTAAATCCCCCGGTAAATCAGTTGGAAACACATCAGGAAAGTCACAAACAACAGGGATTGTTTCTATAGCAGGACTGTCAGATGATGTAGTCAATATGCAACACAGATAACCCCTACAACCCTTCCTAAGTAGTTTTACAGCTTTCATAGCCGAAATTAAATATGGGGGAGGAACTACCCCATTCCCTCTAAAGGTAAATTCAGGCATACCCGGCGGTCTAAACACCACAGTTTTGTTTGCACAATCAATAGTAGCACAGTACTTAGTCAACCAATCCATCCCCAAAATACAATCAAAATGATGGATGTCCAAAGGCAATAAATCCACATACAACGTCATATTACCCACCACAACATCACATGCTGGATAAACATGAGTACACATCATAGAATCCCCAGAAGGTGTAGATACAGATAATACACATGTCATATGTTCTAATGGCCTAGTCAATTTTTGAGAAAAAGCATGCGACACGAAGGAATGCGTAGAACCTGAATCTATCAACACGCATGCATATTGAGAACATATAGAAAGTGTACCTGACACCACGGTATAGGTGTTCGGTACGTCACCAGGTACCAAGGCAAACACTCGGCCTTGTCTTAGCGGTTCCTTTCCTGCATTGGCTTTGGCGTTGGTTTTGGCCACAGAAGCGGATCCCGCTGAACTCACTGCAGGATGGCTAGTAGTCTCAGATCTAAGCGGACAATTCCTCATCAAATGGCCTGGCTTGCCACAACTAAAACACGCGCCTGATGTTCGGCGACAAGTACCTCTATGCTTGTTCCCGCAATCGGGGCAATTTGGCGTAGGGCCACTATCTTGGCTTGGGTTACTGTAAGACCCTGTGTTATGCTTCTTATTCCCAGAAAATGAACGGCCCTTTTTAAAGCTATTCCCGGATCTTTTCCCTGTCCACTCAGTCCGTGGGGCGGAAGTTTGTTTCTTTGCTGCTAGAATGGATTCTGCCATTAATGCCCTGTCCAAAACGCTCACATATGTGGGTAGATTCAGAACTCCCACCCTATCCAGTATGTCTAGATCCAATCCATCCTCAAACTTGCGGTCCTTCTTGTCTTCTGTGTCCACCATATGAGGAGCAAACCTGGCTAGCTCAGTGAACTTGGCCTCATACTGGGCTACAGACATCTTGCCTTGTTTAAGTTCCTGGAATTCTGAGACTTTCCGGTTTCGAAAGCACTGGGGAAAATACTTATCATAAAAGATTGCGTTGAACTGTGTCCATGTCATATTTTCATGACCATTTCGAATCAGTAACCACCACCTGCGGGCTTCATCTTTCAGTGTATAGGTAGCCAACAAAACTTTCTGAGTTTCAGTACAAGGGAACACCTCATACAACTTCTCCATCTCAAGCAACCATGTTTCAGCTTTCAGGGGCTCAATCCCACCGTAGAACATTGGCGGTTTCACTTTCAGGAATTTCTGTGTCAGATTAATGATTTCACTGTCATTGGCTTCAGCCTGTACTGGCGGAGGTGGAGGGGGTACGGGTTGTTGTCTCTGCTGTTGCATTACCACTTCGGTCAAGGTTGCCAACATTTGTTCCATTCTATCCATTCGGGCATCAGAAGACCCTGCTGTATCATCATTCCTTGCATTGTCCATGGCTATAGATAGACAAGACTTTATATATTCAAATGTACATTCAGTTTCAATATCCAGTTGCATTACCACACACTCACACATGCAAATGGAATGCCCCTACTTCTTACTATGACATCCTAAGCTCATAAGGACCTGTGTGTGCGGTACAACCTGGCTCTGATACCACTCTGTCACGACCCAAACCCGCCCCTATAGGTTTAGCGACGTAATCGGCCAGTAATCCGTGGATTACCTACGGCCTCCAAACAGATTAACAAATTTTAAGGGGCTGCGGAAGCAATAGTATAAAATAAACGAGGTCCAATGAGCTGTGATGACAAACATGGGACAAAAGATTTTAAAACTTATTTATATACATAGCATGCCAGTCAAAGTACACCATTATGTACAGAATATTTACATCAAGTACTCCCAAGATCCGACATTACAAAAACACAACCATCGACTAGCATGAAATGCAAAACTGCCCAAACATCAGGCTTCAAGCGGAACCTCCTCGGGAGGCACAACGGGTGGCTTGACAACAACAAAACGAAACAGAAGGCCATCAACTCTGGCCAGGGTCTTGTGCCGGCTCACCTACATATATATAATAAACAGTGAGCGAAAGCCCAGTGAATAATAACAGGGTAAGGATTTTAATGAATGATGTTCATCACAGAGTTAAAAATCAGAGTTTATATCAGAGACACAATCTTATCAAAAACAGAGTCTTATGCACATTCAGATTTCCAATCAGAACTAGATTTAAATACATGCTCATATTCATAATCATATTCAGATTTTGCATAAGATCATATGTGATACACCCATTAGCTATCAGATCAGGCAGGTCCTAAGACCACAACAGGCAGGTCCTAAGACCACAACAGGCAGGTCCGAAGACCACAACAGGCAGGTCCAAAGACCACAACAGGCAGGTCCTAAGACCACAACAGGCAGGTCCTAAGACCACAACAAAGTTGGTACCAACAACCATAAAGGTTCATATCTTGCGCACAAGTAGCCATGGTATTGTTACCCCCAGGCAAGGGCCATAGGCCACGGTATTGTCACCCCCGGGCGAGGGCCATCCGGACTAAGGGTGCCACAAATACTTTTCAGAAAAACTGGACATTCATTCATTCATTTCCAACATATCATAGCTTTTCAAAGAGTCAATCATTTCGTATCATAGTATACGGAAAATACATAACATTGAACATAACTTTACAAAGTTATTACTCACAGTGGGCGTTGATACAGGTAGACGAAATCGAGAGGGTCAAACGGATTGCGGCACGTGACCTACATAACACATCACGGATACACACTTGAAACACGCATTTCTAACGTACAAAACTTACGTCAACGATCCTAAGTGTGTACTTAACCCCTTACCCTCAGTATGGAGCCTTAAACATGACTTAGGAATGCCTAGGATGGAATGAGGATGCAAAAGAATGCCTTAGAAACATTTTCAAAAATTTAAACGAAACAGGGTCCCGCTCGAGCGCAGGTTTCCCCGCTCGAGCGGACTGGTGTACAGTGCAAGATGCTAGGAGCTCGATTTTCCCGCTCGAGCGGCACTTCCCCCGCTCGAGCGGAGGACTGGGTGACATGAATTAAAGCTTAAGTTCTTACCTAGAGCCTTGAACTACTAGCACAACCTTGATGAATGCAAGCCTTAGATTCGATTTCCTCTTCAGTCTTCTAACTCTCTAAGCAAACCAAGATGAAATCAAGCTCTCTCTCCCCTCTCTCTCTCCTAGCCGAATTTGCTCAGAATGAGCTGATGAAATGATGTAAATGAAGGCTCAAAATTGTTTATGAAGTGGGCCACTCATGTGGCATTTTGGTAATTAAGACCAACTATTGCAATTTACCATTAATTAATCTAATTTAATCATACCAAATCGCATTTTAATTAAATGTGCCATAATGTTCTAAAAATTCCAAATAACACGATGGTATACTCAATTTCGGGTTTGGATGCCGATAAGGCTTTCAATTTTCATTTTAAAGCGGGATTCTAAATAAGTATTTTTATAGGTGACAGATCGAAGTCAATTATGGTACAGATTACTTATTAATCCCATTATCAAACTTAATCACTTAATTCACATCCTTAATTATCGGTTAGGAGCTAATTACGGGTCGGGGTTATTACAGTCTTCCCTCCTTAAAAGAGTTTGGTCCCCAAACTCGAGTTAACTTATATCAGAAACAACCAACTCTAACTCTTTACAAAACAGAAACATAATCATGCTCACAAATAGGCTCATAATTCAATTTCAACCTTAACTGTGTGCAGAGGCAGAATCATAAGTCATATACAGAAATTAAGGTTCGTACTAATACAGAGCCTTATACACATTCAGATTTCTATTTAGAACAGATTCAGATACATGTTCATTTCATATTCTTGTCCAGATCACACATGGATATCAAGCTATGATATTAACAGAACCAAAACAAAACGCATAAGCGTAACAGAACAGAACAGAAGCTGAGCCCCCCCCCATAACGAGGCCTCCGGTACGGGTAACAGAGTGCAGACAGATATAAGTTCCATACAGGAACCTCCGATACCGGGTAACAGCTAACAGATACTGATTCATATACATATAAATGTTCGGATTTCGCATAAGGTCAAACGTGGTACACCCATTAGCCATCAGATCAGGTAGGTCTAAAGACCACAACAGGTAGGTCCAAAGACCACATACATAGCCATGGTATTGTCACCCCCAGGCAAGAGCCATCGGCCACGGTATTCTTACCCCCGGGCGAGGGCCATAAGGATTAAGGGTGCCACAAAACCTTTCAGAGAATTTAACAGCCATGCAGTATGCAACATATAACATTTCAGAATACAAAACTTATTTCATGACATAAAACATAAATATAGTTGCATACAACTTTACTACATCATTACCCACACTACACACATCAAGCACTTATCGGGGTTATAGATTGTACCAGTCTCATTTTCATAGGAAATTTTCCCCCGTTAAGTTACAGAAATTCGATTCATTTCCGAGTCTATCATTCGGTCTTTGTTCAGTTTGGTTCTCAGTTCGGTATCCCATCACAGTCAGTCCAAGTCATTCTGAAGTTATCCGGAATACAAGGTACTTTCGTACAAGTTATCAGTAAACAGAATTCCGAAGTAACCATTCCTATACTTTCCCTCAGTCTCAGTTTTTACCAATTCGATCACACTATGAGTCGATACAGAAACAGTCGTATTGATTACAAACACCCCCAGATAGTCAAAGTTTAATAATCAAACCAGTCTGCTATCAACAGATTCCATTAGTTTCAAAATATAGTAACCCAGAAGTAGTCATTCTCTTTGTCAAACAAATTCATGGTTATAACGGTAATACTGGGCAATTAATCACATGTCATGTATACAGTATTCCCACATCTCCCCAAGTATAAGATACTAGATTTCATAGTCACATATTCTGCTACCAACGGTTCACATTCTTTCTAAGTGTTCAAGATCAATTCAAATTTTCATTCGGTTAATTCCCTTAGCAACACAGTCCTGTCATTCAGTCATAACCAATTCACAATTCCCCATAATGTAAACAAATCATATAGTAGTTCTCAACAAGGGTCTCCTCAGGTCAAATCAACAAAGGTTCTACCCGACCATTTCAGATGAAGTTCTACCCAGTCTTATCCAGGAACAGTTCAAACATGGATCATCAAACAGAAATTCTATCAGTCAAGCAAAGGTCTCATCAGACTACAGTTTTATCAGATTAAATCAGCTTTATCATTTCAGACGGAGTACAGGAGTTCTAAGTTCCTCGGTTCTCAAATCACAGCAAAGTTATGAATCACAGCAGTTCGGGTCATATACTGTGTTACATTTTCCAAGTAAGTTCACATGTGGGTGCACAGGTATATAATTGTTCATATCAAAAGTAAACATCACAGTCAGTAGAACAGTTTCCCAACTGAGTTCATGTAAGCATAAAGTACACAATAGCAAATCGTTATACAGAAGTTTCAAATCAGTCATACGGTCATTAAAGCATAGGCTCATAGGTCTAGTCAACAGTCGATAGTCTAGTCAATGTCCAACAATCACAGTCCACAGTTCAGAGGTTATCATATGGGGTTCTTACTTAGTCATACAATCCCAGAGTCAAAATTCCAATGGTCAATTATCAAAACAAATGTCATATCAATCATTCTGAGCAAGGTATAATCATATATGTATATGTCCAGAGTCTAATAGCCTTCCCAATACAGATTCATGAGTTCTATATACAGATGAACACAAACAGTTCCTCCAGATATGACAATTAAGGCAATAAGTCATAAGTCCACTCAATCTAGATACAATGTAATTAGCCAACATTTCATGCAAAGGTATAGAAATATATGAGTTCAAACGTGTTCCAGCACAGTTCAACAAGTCAATCACGATAGTTCACATCAACCAGTAGGTCTCAACATGTTCATTAATCACAATTCAATCACATCCGTTCTAATAGGCTCACAAGCGAGGACATATATACATGTACAGATACGAGTCTAAGATCAATTATCATTCAGGCATTCATTTACAAATTCATAAGCAGAAGTTCATTCTTCCCAACTGACATAGGTTCTCAATTTCAGCAATTCTCTACGTACTGATTCATATATACAATTCACATTATCCAACTAACATGTCCGCAATTTACATCAAACTAAGCAGTACATGATTCACCCACAAATTCCCATAAAACAATTACACATGGTTAGGGTAATACCTGCGTTGGTCATTTCGGTGTTCTGAGCATTTTCTGGAACTAGGGTGTCGATTCAGGCTTTTTGTTGTTCGGATGAGTTCGCGGGCAAGATTTAGCCAAGTGTCCTTTTTGACCACATCTAAAACAGGCTCCTGACAGACGACGACAAATGCCCCAATGTTGTTTCCCACATTCTCTACAGACAGGTATATCTTTGGTTACATTACTCCCCTGACCCTCTTTGTTCGCAGTTATAGCCCCGAATTTTTCGGTTGTAGGGGTCATCGAATTACCAGTCATTTCAACTTTCTGTTTCTTCTGTTTCATTCTTTCGGGTTCGGTTGATTTGGATATTTTCAAACCTGCTATGTTTGCTTCAGACATTAAGGCCCTATCAAGAACATCCACATACTTTGGTAATTTTAAGATACCGACTCGGTCAAACACCTCTAAGTCAAGCCCACTTTCAAATTTTCTAGCCTTTTTATCATCAGTGTCTATCATATGGGGTGCATATCGGGCTAACTCAGTAAATTTGGTTTCATATTCGGCCACAGTCATTTTGCCTTGTTTCAGTTGTATAAATTCAGATACTTTCCTATTTCGGATACATTGGGGAAAATATTTTTCGAAGAAAATTTCTTTAAACCTATCCCATATCACACCCTCATTATCATTCCGGACTAACATCCACCATCTCCTAGCTTCTTCCTTAAGCGTGAATGTTGCCAACAAAACTTTCTGTGCCTCAGTACACGGAAATACCTCAAATATTTTCTCAGTTTCTAAGACCCAAGCCTCGGCTTTTAACGGTTCAATACCCCCCAGAAATTCAGGTGGTTTCATCTTATTGTATTTCTGTGTCAGTGTTATCATATCATAATTAGCTGATTCAGGTACACCTGTTTGCCCGTGTTGCTGTTGTTTCAGATTTTCAGTTAAGGCTTCAACCATTTCCTCTAACCGGCTAATTCTAGCTTCAGAAGATTCGGATTCATCTACATTCCTTGTTCTTTCCATTGATCTATACAGAAACAGGGTGCTTATCAGTACAAGGAAATTCTTACGGATTTTACATTTCATTTCATATCAAACGTGTTTTCATTTCTGGTTCAATTCGAATACAGTCACATGATTCTTTTTATTCATACGTTCACGTTCACATAGATTTCATATTCGGTATTGAAATTCTCATGGTATGTTATTCCATTTAACTCATAGATTCATTTCTTTTCATTTTCAGTTCATTTATGTTTATATGTTTACACATGAAAATGCAATGTCCCTATTTCATTTCTAGGACATCCTATAGCTCATATGGACACGTGCGTGCGGTATAACTCGTGCTCTGATACCACTCTGTCACGACCCAAACCCGCCCCTATAGGTTTAGCGCCGTAACCGGCCAGTAATCCTTGGATTACCTACGGCCTCTGATGACATCAATATAAAATAAGGGGCTAGCGGAAGCAATATACAAGATTATAAATGTCCAATGAGCTGTGTTGACTTATATGAAACAGAATATTTTAAAACTTTATTTACATAACTTTAAGTCAACCACACATTATATTATACCGACACTTTACAGTATCTTAAGTACAGCCAACATAATTAAAATAAGTCTCATGCATAAACAGACTAAATAAAACTTGATCCCTAGACACTTCGGGAACCTCCACGTGAGGCACAAAGGCTGGCTGACAACAGAAACACAGTCCCCCACAAAACCTTCGGGCTTGCACTCCAGAATGCTCACCTATAATATATATATACAAACAGTGAGCTAAAGCCCAGTGAATAACATTAAGGTAAAGGGGTTAGTGAACGAAATCCGAACATTTTATATGTACAAAACAGATCATAGCATAATCATAGTCATCTCATATCAGAACATAATAATGGCATATCCCATAGAACATATCACATATCCAAAACGTCTTCCGACTAGAGTAACCGGTTCCGGACACCGATTAAACAAACACCACAATGAAGTGGCTAACGAGATCTCGTAACTGTCATGGACCCGCATTTTCATGCCGTCCCCCATGACTTGGGACTATCTATGGATGCA
>JAPPVO010007788.1:0-36542 GCA_030407325.1 Camellia japonica
TGCGCCCTTAGCTTGCATGCCTAGGTTGCATTGCATCTTGCATGCATGCCTTGTTCCTTGACTTGGTGATAGGAATTGAGCCTTGGTTCGTTTGTTTGGTTTGCATTTCATTTGACATGAAAGTTGCACACTTGATTCTTTGGGCCATCATGCATGGAAATGCGTGATTGGTGGTCCGAGAATCGAGACACATGCCCCTTTGAGTCGCAAACATGATAGGGGACATGATTGGTGCATACATTGCTTGAATTGTATTGCCATGCAAGTTCTGTCCTCTGCTGCTGTGAGTTGCAGGTTCTGCAGGCATTCTTTGCCGACCGGCAGTATACATTGTCGACCGGCAGTAAATCACCAGCCGATGGATTCATTTTGTGCCGGTGACCACAATTCACTGCCGGTGGTAATTCTACTCAGCCGGTGGTGATTCCCAGTATCCAGAGAGGCATCCTTGAGACTTTGGCAGTCTTCAGAGAGGCAGAGCAGGGAAAACAGAGGCAGACTATTAATGGCCGTGCACTTCCGAGCAGGACCCGAGCATGCGCTGCATCTGGCTCTCCTCCCGAGGCGGTTTACTGCTTTTCCTAGTTTAATTAGTTTGTTAACTGATTAGGCAATTTGTAATATTTAATTAGCTTGCGTAGTTAATTAATTTGTATTATTTATTTGGTCCCTCCGAGCGAGGGCGAATTTGTAATAAGTGTGGGTGAGTGGTGTGCATGTCTTCCAACCCCCACTTCTTTCTTCCCTTTTACTTACCTGCTTTGATGGTTAGTATTAGGGCATATTTAAATTAGCATACAGTATGATAGCATGCGTGTATCCATACATTTTTCTTACATGCACCGGGCTCGGTACATCACGCTAACTGCATTGTATTTCAATTTCCAAATTGAATACTTGTTAGTTGTAACATTTCACATGTCATCATAGATTAGCCGAACCTATCCTAATCACATTTTGCTTGTGTTGCATTAGTCATTTTAATATGAACTAGGACATGCATGTTTGCTAACTAGTTTATTGTTTTGGCACGGAGTACGATGTAAGTATTTTCGCTTTAGCATATCGCATGCGTGTGAATGTTGCCATGACAGTATGCTTACCATGTGGCTAAGTGCTTATATGAGATAAACTGCCTGAATGCCTATGGGTGGAGGTTGGATTGTTTGAGTTGGAAAAACTCGTTGAAATCCGTGTTTTAGCCTACTTGCGAGTAGCAAATTCCAAAGTGCTTTTCAAAACAAACGGATATGCAATGCTTGTTTCCAAATTAGGCAATCCAGTCTATACTTGTTTGCTGTGCGCATAACATAGTAATTCTAGGCTAATAACCGGAATAAGAACACATAACGTTTTCAAAATCGGATATCATGGTTAGTAGAGGCTGGTCTTCGGACCGGGCGAAAGGGGGTGCTCATAGCTGACCTTCCCCGATCGTACCCAAGCTCCCGAGCCAAGACAACTTTGGTAATGACGGACACGTGGCCTTCGGCACCGAGTCAGGGTTTCCTAAATTTTCCATTTTAAAAAAATATTTAGGTGGCGACTCTGTATCTGGCAAAGCAGTCCATGTTTGGCACTTCTTTTCAAAATCTATTTTTTCTCAAAACGATTTGCCAGAGTTGGACTCTTTGGTTCAGATTAAGAACCGCAACAAACAAAAAAGGGGGAGTCCGAACTGTAACCCGTGAGTTCCCTCGCGGGCTTGTTACAGGGTGCACCTGTATTGTTTGTGAATAAGAAAGATGGGAAACTCCGTTTATGTATTGGTTACCGGGAACTCAACGAGGTAACTATTAAAAATAAATATCCTTTCTCTCGATTGATGATTTGTTTGTCCAGTAACAGGGGCTCAGGTATTTTCAAAGATTGACTTGAGATCGGGATGCCACTAGTTGAAAGTTAAGGCTAAAGACATAGAGAAAACTGCCTTTCGAACCAGGTGTAGACACTATGAATTTTTAGTTACGCCATTCCCAATTACCAATGCACCTGCAACTTTCATAGATTTGATGAACCGAATCTTTAAACCATTTTTGGATGAGTTTGTTGTAGTTTTTATTGATGACATTTTGATTTATTAATGGGGAAGAACATAAACAACACCTTAGAATAATTCTTCAAACACTCAGGGAAAAACAACTGCTTGGGAAATTTAAGAAATATGAATTCTGGTTGAATAAGGTTACATTTTTGGGGCATGTTATTAATAGAGGAGGGATATCTATTGATCCATAGAAAATCGAGGCAATTGTTAACTGGCCTACTTTGACTAATGTAATAGAAATTCGTAGTTTTATGGGTCTGGCAGTTTACTACAGGAGATTTGTCAGAGACTTCTCTAAAATTGTTGTGCCATTGACACAATTGACCCAAAAGAGAGAACCGTTTGTGTGGACTGATCAGAGGGAATCTACATTTCAAGAACTGAAGACGAGATTGACTACAACTCAAATTCTTACCTTACTGTCATGTCACGACCCAAACCTGCCCTTGTACTTCAGAGTTCAGAAGTATGTACTTATTCAATTTTAAAGATGATTATACGTGGTACACCTATTAGCGCTAACAGATCATATACAGAGCATTAAGGGTCATACTTGACCAGTTCCATAAAGGAACCTCTGGTACCAGGAACAGATAACATACTTAAGCCACGGGGTATTGTTATCCCCAAGCGAGGGCCACGAGACCACGATATTATTACCCCCGGGAAAGGGCCTTGTGCTCATAGGCCACGATATTGTTATCCCGAGGCAAGGGCCATGTGCTAAGGATGCCACGATACTTCTCAATATATGGACAATCATTCATTGATACGGAACATAGCACTTTAGAAAAACAGATCATTTCTTGTCATATCATAGCATATAAGAAAATACTTAAATGTGAACATAGCGTTACAAAGTTATTACTCATAGATGGCTCCAATAGCAAAACAGATATGACAGACAGATCAGGCGATTAATGGCGGTGACCTACACAAATACACAAACATAGAACGGATATGTATTGAATTACACACCCGGAATCATTAACTTAGTTCTTTCATATCTTGGTGTGTTTCTAATCCTTATCCTCATTATTATGTCTTAATCATGGCCTAGGAATGCGTAGGATGCAATGAGGATGCCAAAACATGTTATTTAACACTTAGTCAAATTTGCTAAAAACAGGGTCTTCGCTCGAACGTAGCTTCCTTCGCTCGAGCAGGGGTTCAAAAATAAGGGTGGTCGCTCGAGCGGAATTTCGGTCGCTCAAGCAGTCTATAAACTCTACAAAAGTATTGGTTGTGTGAGTTTTCCGCTCAACGACCGCTCAACGGTCGCTCGAGCATGAGACTGAGGTCTTCGCTTGAGCGCAACTTTGGTCGCTCGAGCGGTCTGCAAAAACTTGTAAACTTCTGGGAGTATGCATTTTATGCTCGAGCCAACTTGTGGTTGCTCGAGCGGAAGTACAAAACAAAGAGTGGTCGCTTAAGCACAGATTCTGTCACTCGAGCGGTGAGACAGAATTCTAAGATTTCTAGATTTGCTCCCAAGCTTCAAAACTCGAATGTAATGCTTCAAAACGCATCTTTTGGGTCTAAAACTTAAGAAAACAAGTCTATACTTGGAAAACATTGAGAATTAAAGATCATTTCATGAATCAAGACCCAAAAGCATACCAATTGCTCAAAATCAAACTTGAAACTTGGAAAACATAACACGTATGTAATCCTTTGAACTTAGACCTTCCAAACCAAGATCAATTGAGGCCAAATGGTATGAAAAGTTATGAATTCTTAAAACCAAACTAGAATTACCACATGCATGAAAGAATTCATTTAAAAATAACTTCAAAACTTCATGAAATGTACGTGCATGCATGCATGATATGACTTAAATTCTTAAATTCTAGCTCAATTCTTGTACTTGATCACAAGGTCTCCTTAAATTCTCTTCATTAATGATTTAGATACAAGATTAGGAGTCAATTACTCACCTAAGGTCTTTAATTGAGTTATAATCAACAAATTCTTGAGCTCCTATAAGCTAAACCTTCAATTCTTCTAGCACTCTATCACAATTCTATCTTTATCTTCTTGAATTCACTCTTTTCTTTTAGTCTCTCTCTCCCTCACATTTGTTGTCTCAAGGATGAAGAAATGAGGGTGCAAGAGTGTATCAAAGGTGTTGGAAGTGGCCTTATATAGGCTCATTAGGGAGCTTAATTAATGACTAATTAATAGACATTATTTTATTCTAATTACTTCGTTCCGAATCCAATTTAAATTGAACCTACCATAAAATTTTAAAAATTCCAAATAACACATAACCTAAGTCAATTTCGTGATCGGATGCCGAGAAGGCCTTCAATTCGCAGAACAGAATAGAACACTAACAAATATTTCTACGACAAATAGATACAAATGCAAATAATATATAATACATGCAATTAACACATGATTTCCTCTTAATCACTTATTAGGCATCCTTAATCATGGTTTAGTGGCTAATCACAGTTTGGGGTTGTTACACATTAGGTACTGAAGGGTTTGTAATTTTCAATGATGCATCTTATAGAGGTTTGGGTTGTGTTTTAATGTAGAATGGAAAAGTAATTGCTTATGCATCCCGACAACTAAAAGCACATGAAAAGATCTACCGAACATATGATTTGGAGCTTGCCACCATCATATTTGCATTGAAAATTTGGCGCCACTATTCTTATGGGGCTAAGTGTGACGTGTATACAAACCACAAAAGTTTGAAGTATTTTTTACCCAAAAAGGATAAATATGCGACAAAGGCGTTGGCTTGAACTGATTAAAGCTTATGATCTGTAGATTCACTACCATCTGGGTAAAGCTAATACAATAGCTAATGCGTTAAGCAAAAAGAGTACGGGAACCTTGGCTTGTTTGTTGACTAACTGAAAAGAGCTTTGCAAGATCTTGACAGACTTGAGATAGAAGTTGTGTATTATGGGCAGGATAGTATTTTGGCCATAATGTCCCCACATCCAGCCATTATTAAGGAAATTAAACAGAAACAAATGGAAGATCAGTTCCTCAAGAAAGTGTGTGATGAGTTTAAAACTAAGCCTAAACCGGGATTCCCCATCGAAGAACAAGTGTTGAAATTCCAAGGAAGACTTTGAGTTCCTAATGATACAGAATTGAAAAAAAGAATTTTAGAAGAGGCTCACCAATCAATGTTTGCTATGCATTCAGGGAATACCAAAATGTACCAAGACTTGAAACAAGTGTATTGGTGGCCAAACATGAAAAAGGAAATTGCCGACTACAACTCCAAATGCCTTCAATGCCAACAAGCGAAAGCTGAACATGAGAAACCAGTAGGTTTGCTTCTGTCTCTTCCTATTCCAGAATGAAAGTGAGAACATATAACCATGGACTTCATTGTCGGTCTATCTCGAACACCTGGAGGTAAGAATGCTATTTGGGTTATTGTTGATAGATTAACGAAATCTGCTCATTTTCCTGCTCTGAAAACTTCGTTTAATGCCTATAGACTTGCCACTATTTATATTGATGAGATCATTCGATTACATGGGGTTCTAGTATCTATTGTGTCAGATAGGGATCTTAAATTTGTTTTGAGATTTTGGCAAAGTTTGCAACAGACAATAGGCATAGAATTGATATTCAGCACACCTTTTCATTAGCAAACCGATGGGAAAACCGAGAGAACAATCCAAACATTGGAAGATATGCTTCATGTATGTGTCTTAGAATTTCAAGGCAGTTGGGAAACTTACCTACCATTGGCTGAGTTTGCTTATAACAACAATTTCCACTCAAGTATCAGCATGGCGCCTTATGAGGCATTGTATGGAAGAAAGTGTAGGTCTCTAGTTTGCTAGACCGAGGTTGGTGATAGAGCTTTATATGAGTTTGAGCTTGTGTAAGAAACAACTGACAAGATAAAAATCATCCAACAGAGACTCAAGACTGCCCAGAGCCGATAGAAAAGTTATGTTGATCAGAGAATGAGAGATTTGAAATATGAAGTGGGAGATCATGTGTTTATTTGAGTAACACCATTGAAAGGGCAAATAAGATTTGGCAGAAAAGGGAAATTGACTCCGCGTTACATTAGGCCATTTCAGATTTTAGAAAGGCTTGGCCCTGTTGGTTATCATATTGCTTTACCGTCGAGAATGGAACAAATGCACAATGTCTTTAATGTATCAATGCTCTATGGATTCCTTACAGATCCATTCCATGTCATAGATTACCACTAAATAGCACTTGATGATGACATGAACTATGAAGAAAAGCACATTTAGATAATTGGTTGGCAAGTCAATCAGTTGAGGAATAAATCCATTTATATAGTGAAAGTTGAATGGAAGTAACACTATGGAAAAGAAGCAACGTAGGAGAAGGAGGATGAAATGAGACCATGCTACCCGGAGTTGTCTCCGAATAGAGGTAACTTAAGTTTGGAGGACTAAACTTACTATGGGGGGAAGACAATAACAACCTTGACCTCCGTAACATTTTTACATATTATTTTACTAGGCATAATTTGTACGATTATGTGTTTGCTTGATACTTATCTGTTTATTTGTGAATTATCTATTAAATTGTCGACTTAGAATTCGTAATTGAAGGCCCAAACGGATTCAAAAACAAAAAATTGGTTAATTCAATAGGCTAGTTGGAATTTTTAGGACCACATGGTAAGTTTAATTAAAATTTGATTCGGATTAAAATAATTAGAATAAATTAATCATAATTGATTAGACTTAAGCCCAATTGATTAGTCTTGATCACAATTAATTAGTTAAGCTTGATCCACCTTGATATATATGTTAATTGAGCTTAGGAGCTCATTTTCTTCAACTCTTTGTGCTGAAAATTTAGAGTTAGAGAGAGAACTCAACATTTGTAGAGAGAGAGGGAAGAGAATTAAAGGGAGTTTAAGAGAGATTAAAGAGATTAAGCTTAACTAAGGCCAATTCAAGCTCTAGGTATGATATCTACCCATAATTCATGAAGATAAACCATGTAGGAAGATGAATTCACCAAGTTATAGGATCATTTGCATGTATTTGAAAGGAATGAGCATGAATCACAATGATCATAGAGAGTTTAAGAGAATTGTGTACATGTATGCTTAATTCTTCACTTTTGAACTTGGTTTTCCACAAATTCATACATGCATGGGAGTTACATGAGTTATTTCTTAAGATTCTTCATGATTTTGTAGTCAACATCTCATATAATCATGTTTTGTAAAGAAAAGATTTGAGTTTGCTACATGCATGGTAATATCATGGCATTTTAGGTTTTGCTTTGAAGAATTGAAAGAGAATTTGAGATCATGGTTTCGTATTTTCCAACAATTCATGTTTTATAAAGTGTTTCTAAGCTTTTGAGACCAACCATGCAAACTTTGAACTTGAAAGGAAAGATTTTGAACTTCAAACACAAATCTAGAAAACCCAGAATTTGTCCAGTTCGCTCAAGTGAAGAATCTGTCGCTTGAGTGAAAAAACTAAGGCATGTAGTACTTTTACAAACATTTGGCCGTTGGCTCGAGTGACCAAGTATGCGCTCGAGCAAACCCACCTTTGTTCAACACTTGGCTCGAGCGATCATCGAGCGACCACCATCAAGCGTATAATTTGAGCATCCAGTGCTTTTGCAGGCAGGCCACACCACTCGAGCGACCAAGTGTGCGCTCGAGCGAAGACCCTGTTTTCAGTAAATTCTAACTAAAACTTGTAAGTGCATATTTTCATCCTCATGCCCTTTTAGACATCCTTTTGCATCATTTGAACATCCTTAATCATGAGATAAGGTAGAAACACACGTAAGAGAATAAATTAAGATTTGAAACTTGTTTTGAACGTGTGTTCAATGTGTATTTGTGTTATGTAATTTATGTAGGTGGTCAACTAAGGTCGACCATCAGTACCCGCTTGTTGTGAGTAGTATCTTTGTTAAGATATGTTGAAATGTATTTTTGAGTTACTGCAACAATGTTATTTTGAAATGTTGTTTTGACACAAATGAATGATTGTCCCTTTGGAAATGTAATTGTGGCATCCTTAGTGTGGCCCTTAACTGGGGATACCACTACCATGGCTGTCATGACCCGAACCCGCCCCCGTGGGTTAAGGATATAACTGGCTAGTAATCATGAGATTACCTACGGCCTCAAACCAAAACAAATGTATGTTAACAGAGTTAATGGGGGCCAAACGGAAGCAGTTCAAAACTTTGTCCATAGAGCTGTGCTTACATGGCACATCCAAACAACCAAACATATATACATTAATAACTCACAACAGAAATACAGTAGCATAAGTTCTGTATAAACAGGATCATCCAAAAACTAAGTCAACCCATGAAAACTATATACAGACATATGCAAAGTCCTCGCCAACATGACAAAAATAACATAGCATGGCGGAAAGGCGAAGACAAGTCTCATGCGTGAGACACTAGGGCTGACTCTCCAAAACTCGGTTGTTCCACACAGACTTCACTGGGGCTGGGTTTGGACCTCTCTTGGCTCACCTACAAACACATGAATGAGCGTGAGCGATAGCCCAGTGAATAATATCAAATAAGAAGATACAAACGATACGTAGAACAACATACTCCGAACGGCCTTGGGCCCAATTCACACTTTTATTTAACATTTATATACACAATTTAAGTCAAGTGACTGTGGTTTCAAACATACTAGCCTTTGGCTCATTTATCTTTCATTCCTGTCAAAACGGCCTCTAGCCCACTCGTTTATGTCAAAACGGCCTCCGGCCCATCCATTCATGTCAAAACGGCCTTCGGCCCATCCATTCATGTCAAAACGGCCTCTGGCCCATTCATTCTTGTCAAAACGGCCTTTGGCCCATCCATTCTTATCAGGCATTTGTCCACAATTCAAACTAGCAAATCATAAGGCATAAGGCTTATAAGAAAATAAGCAATTGGACAAATGACAAGCTTCCAAATATCGATATTGCTCACAGTGATCGGTTGGTTGGTTTGCCCTGGAGCTCGACTCTACACATTCCATGAATACAAAAGGGTCACAAACAATTCGATCCATTCTAAATTCACATATTCCTCTTTAGGCTTTATTCTTATCTCTTTAACTCAATTACAATGCTCAATGCATGCCTAAGAGTACTTAGAAGTGAAGGAGAACGGAAAACAAAACACAGAACACATAACAAAATCTTAGAAAACAGGGTCCTTGCTCGAGCGTGGAACTCCCCACTCGAGCGGACCCAATTGGTTTGCAAAAGTGCTGGTTGCATCAAATTCACGCTCGAGCGGAAGGTTTGTCTACATAGCTCCCCGCTCGAGCATGGACTTCCCCACTCGAGTGGACCCATGCCTGCAAAAAAATACTGGGAGCATGAATTCCCCGCTCGAGCGTCGGTTCTCCCGCTCGAGCGGACATCATAAATTCTGGGTTTTCCAGAATGTGTTCTTGAGCTCAAATTCGACATTCCAACCACATTCCTTGCATATTATGGCTCCAATTTCACATATACTTGTACTAACATGGTACCAACACTAAAACACATCAACATGGAGCTTAATTTCATGACTCAAACACATGCATGGCTCATTTTCCACCAACTCATTACCAATATAACAATTTCATGCATTCAACACTTACACCCTTATAATTTGCACACGCATGTGGTATATTATTCTCATTCTCAACTTATATGATGAAGAGATGGTCAGGAACATGATTTTCAACTAAAAACTCACATAGATCATGCATTTGGTGCTCAAATATGCAAATTCAAAGCAACTACATACATGCATGCAACATTGACCTTCAATTCAACATGATCAACTCAATTTCATTTCAATTCTTGTTCTTGACCATTAATCAACTTTGAACACACAAGATTACACATTACACTCATGAATTCAAGAATCAATTGCTTACCTAGAGGCTTAATTTTTCCAATCAATAGCAAATTCTTGCATAATCTTCAACATCACCAAGCTTTGAGACCAAAACCCCAATTTCCTTCACCCTCTCTCTCTCTAGCCGACCCTCTCATTTTCCTTAGAGTTTATCATCAGCCAAGTGAAGCAAAAAGGGAGAAATTGGTTGTGTAGTGCCCATATTAAAAGCCCCTCTTGTTATATTATTTTAATATCAAATAATAGAGCACTAATTCACTAATTAAATCAATTTAATTTGATCTAAATCAATTTCCAATTAAATTTCACCGTAGGCTCTAAAAATTATGCCAATCACAATGGCGCAATCAATTCCGGGTTTTGTGGTCGATAAGGCCTTCAATTTAATTTCCAGAGCAGACAATTAAACAGATATTCCTACGGTGAACAGATAGAAATTCAAAACCACATATTTTCACATAATGGCACACAAAATCATATCAAAAAACATAATCACATTCGTATTAAGGATCAATTAACATAATAAGGGACAGTGTTATCACAATGGCCCTTTGTTATCAGGCCCTCGCCCAGGGGTAACAATACCGTGGCCTTTTGCAACATGGCCCACGCTTGGGGGAAACAATACCGTGGCCGTTCGTTATGAGGCCCTCGCTCGGAGGAAACAATACCGTTGCCCTTTGTTATATGTGCATAGAGGTCTCTGATGTTGACCCAAGTGATCCCTTTGCTTGACTTATATGGTCCCTTCGTTGGACCCATGTGGTCCCTTCATTATGCCTTTAGGCCCTTTGTCGCACTATTGGATGTACTACATTTGAATATGATTTGTGAACTTTGATACGACAAGTGCTCACTTATGTTTTGCTTCGAACTCATGTGATATGATTTTGTACAATGATAGACATCATTCATTTAACCTTTTTATACTGGTATTACTCACTGGGCTTTAGCTCACCCCCTTCCCTTATATATATATATATATATATATGTAGGTGAGCAAATGGAGCGTCAAGTGTAAAGCAACCTTGGGAGTCCACCCTTCAGTCAAGCCATTTTGGAAGTCCCTCCATGATGGGGTGATCTTAGACTCATTGAAGCCAAGTTGTGTTAACCATGTGGATCAAGGTACTTCATTTTGTTTTCTTTTATTTTTGGAACTTGTTGTGCATGGATAATTTTGTACAAGTGTGCTAAAATGTTTTGACGTTCTATGTATCTATATTTATGAGAAGATTGAAGTTTAAATTTCATACGGACTTTCATGTATGCACTGCTCGATAGACTTGTTTATATTTGTATATTGCTTTCGCAACGCCCCGAGATGGTTATTATTATCAGTTTTGTCTTTGAGGCCGAAGGTAATCTGGGATTACTAGCCAGTCATGACCAATGCCTCTGGGGACAGGTTTGGGTCGTGATAGTTTTGGTATCAGAGTATGAGTTATACCTCACCCACTAGTCCATTGAACAATAAGGTGTCTTGAAAAGACTTAAGAATTGCATTCATTTGCATTTGAATGTCAATATGAGATAACTTTTGAAAATGTGTATATGTGAAAGTGTGCATACAATGTATTTGTTATAATATAGGTTTTATATAGATAATGGTGAGAACAAGAGCGAATGAATTGGAGGACTTTACCTCTAATCATCTTGATTGGATGGAAAGAATGATGTATGATATAGCTGAGAGCTTAAGACAACAATGGCAATGGCAACAACAGTAACTACCACCCCCACCTCTAATGCCCGTACCACCGAAACAAGATCATCAAACAGATGACTGAACCATTGCTCTCACTAAAGAATTCAAAAAGATGAAGCCGCCCTTGTCTCATGGGGGAATTGATCCGCTAAAGGCTAAGGCCAGGGTATTGGGAGTCGAGAAACTATTTGAAGTGTTTCCATGCACAAAGACACAAAAGGTATTGCTAACCACATTTACTATTGAAGATGAAGCAAGAAGGTGGTGGATGTTAGTGCGAGATACCAACATGGGAATTAGCTGGATTTAGTTTTTAGAGATTTTCTACGAGAAGTACTTCTCGCAGTGTGTTCGAGATACGAAAGTAATAGAGTTTGAGTAGTTGAAACAAGGGAAGAAATCAGTGGCAGCGTATGAGGCCCAGATTGTTGAACTAGCACGGTTTACATTGCACATGGTCAACACAGACTATAAAAGGCCAGAAAATTTGAAGGAGGTCTTTGTGATGCAATTCTTGACAGAATTAATGTGTTGAAACTATCCAAATATGTTGATATTTTAGACAGAGCTCTCATGGAAGAGACAAATCTGGCTACCCGTAACAGAAATTTTAAGTGGAAAGGTAAAAGATAGAATTGAAATGTGAACAAAGGGATAGGCTTAACAACAACTAAGAAAGCAAGGTTGGGAAATTCAGGCAGTTCAAGTCAGAGTGGTAATTCAACACCTGTTTGTTCGGATTGTGGAAAAAAGCATCGGGGTGTGTGTTACCGAACTACTAGGACTTCTTTCCAGTGTGGGAAGACAGGACACATAGCAAGGGAATGTCCGCAACCACGGCAACGTGATAATCGGGGAGCTACAAGTTCAACCGCATCGGTACCACATGTAAAGGCCAATGCAATTTCGACTACTACGAGGGATAATCAAAGACAGAAGGGTTTTTGCTCTTGTACTGGGGACACTCAAAATGCAGAAGCTGTAGTCTCAGGTACACTCTCTATTTGTGGACAATATGCTTGTGCCTAGATTGAGTAGACCATTGGAAACTTTGAGATATATACTATGTGTATCATCACCGTCATGGGGATCTATGATATGTTCAACTGTTACCCTGCATGTGAAATCTTCCTTGAGAATGCCACATTGTATGTTGATTTGATGCCCTTAGATATGACTCATTTTGACATTATCTTGGGTATGGACTGGTTATCTAAACATTATGTAACCATTAATTGTACATCTAAACATATGATATTCTGACTTCCAGGATAGAATGAATTTTATTTTGAGGGGAGAGGTGTAGTTCCCCCACTATAACTAATTTCATAAAAGCACGTAAATTGATTAACAATGGTTGTCAAGGGTATTTTTGATATTCCAATTATGAAAGACTTTTCTGATGTGTTTCTGGAAGAGTTGCCTGGACAATTAGTTGATAGACAAATTGAATTTGTAATTGATGTGATGCTTGGTACTCAACCTATATCCAAAACTCGGTATCGAATATTAACTGTTAAAATGAAAGAACTAAAAATGCAGTTGCAAGAATTACTTGATAAAGGGTTTATTCGACCAAGCATATCACCGTTCAGTGCACCTATGTTGTTTGTGAAGAAGAAGATGGGACACTCCGTTTATGTATTGATTATCTGGAACTCAACAAGGTAACTATTAAAAATAAATATCCTTTGCCTCGATTGATGATTTGCTTGATCAGTTACAGGGGGCTTAGGTATTTCAAAGATTGACATGAAATCGGGGATGCCACCAGTTGAAAGTTAAGGCTGAAGACATAGAGAAAACTATCTTCCGAACCAGGTATGGACACTATGAATTTTTAGTTATGCTATTCAGAGTTACCAATGCACTTGCAGCTTTAATGGATTTGATGAACCGAATCTTTAAAACATTTATGGATGAGTTTGCTGTAGTTTTTATTGATGACATTTTGATTTATTCAAAGAATGGGGAAGAACATAAACAACACCTTAGAATAATTCTAACAAAACCTTAGAATAATTCTTCAAACACTCAGGGAGAAACAACTGCTTGAATTAGGTTACATTTTTGGGGCATGTTATTAATAGAGAAGGGATATTTGTTGATCCACAAAAAATTGAGGCAATTGTTAACTGGCCTACTTTGACTAATGTAACAGAAATTCGTAGTTTTATGGGTTTGGTAGGTTACTACCAGAGATTTGTCAAAGGCTTCTCTAAAATTGATGTGCCATTGACACTATTGACCTGAAAGGGAGAACCATTCGTGTGGACTGATCAGAGGGAATCCGCATTTCAAGAACTGAAGACGAGGTTAACTACAGCTCCAATTCTTACCTTACCATCCGGTACTGAAGGGTTTGTAATTTTCAGTGATGCATCTCATAGAAATTTGTGTTGTGTTTTAATGTAGAATGGCAAAGTAATTGCTTATGCATCCCGACAACTAAAATCACATAAAAAGAACTACACAACACATGATTTGGAATTTGGTGCCACTATTTGTATGGGGCTAAGTGTGAAGTGTATACAGACCATAGAAGTTTAAAGTATTTCTCTACACAGAAAGAACTAAATATGCGACAAAGGCTTTGGCTTGAACTGATTAAAGATTTTGACCTATAGATTCACTACCATCCGAGTAAAGGTAATACCGTAGTTGTGATGCATTGAGCAGAAAGAGTACGGGAACCTTGGCTTGTCTGTTTACTAACTGAAAAGAGCTTTTGCAAGATCTAGATAGACTTGAGATAGAAGTTGTGTATTATGGGTAGGACAGTATTTTGGCCACAGTGTCCACACAACCAGCCATTATTGAGGAAATTAAACAGAAACAAAGAGACGATCAGTTCCTCAAGAAAGTGTGCGATGATTTTGAAACTAAGCCCAAACCGAGATTCTCCATCGAAGAACAAGTGTTGAAATTCCAAGGAAGACTTTGTATTCCTAATGATACAGAATTGAAAAGAAGAATTTCAAAAGAGGCTCACCAGTCAATGTTTGCTATGCATTTGGAAAACACCAAAATGTATCAAGATTTGAAACAAGTGTACTAGTTGGCAAACATGAAAAAGGAAATTGCCGACTACAACTCCAAATGCCTTCAATGGCAACAAGTGAAAGCTGAACATCAGAAACCAACAGGGTTGCTTTAGTCTCTTCTTATTCCAGAATGGAAGTGGGAACCTATAACCATGAACTTCATTGTCGGTCTACCTCGAACACCTAGAGGTAAGAATGCTATTTGGATTATTGTTGATAGATTAACGAAATCTGCTTAGAGATCTCTGATGTTGACCCAGGTGATCCCTTCGCTTGACCTATATGGTCCCTCCATTAGACCCATGTAGTCCATTCGTTATGCCTTCAGGCCATTCGTCGCACTTTTGGATGTACCACATCTAAATATGATTTGTGAACTTTAATACAACAGGTGCTCACTTATGCTTTGCTTCGAACTCATGTGATATGATTTGGTACAGTGATAGACATCATTCATTTAACCTATTTATACTGGTATTACTCACTGGGCTTTAGCTCACCCTCTTCCCTTATATATACATATATGTTTGTGTAGGTGAGAAAACGGAGTGTCAAGTGTAAAGCAACCTCAGGAGTCCACCATTCAGTCAAGCCATTTTGGAAGTGCCTCCCTGATGGGGCGATCTTGGACTCATTGTAGGCAAGTTATGTCAACCACGTGGATCAAGTTACTTCATTTTGTTTTCTTTTATTTTTGGAACTTGTTGTGTATGGATAATTTTGTACAAGTGTGCTAAGATGTTTTGATGTTCTATGTGTCTATATCTATGAGAAGGTTGAAGTTTAAATTTCATACGGACTTTCATGTATGCACTACTCGATGGACATGTTTATATTTGTATATTGCTTCTACAACGTCCCAATATCATTATTATTATCAGTTTTGTCTTTGAGGCTAGAAGTAATCTGGGATTACTGGCCAGTCACGGCCTAAGCCTCTAGGGGTGGGTTTGAGTCGTGACAAAGGGAGTTAGGAAACCTGCTTACCATTGGCAGAGTTTGCTTACAACAACAGTTTTCATTCAAGCATCGATATGGCACCGTATAAAGCCTTGTATGGTAGAAAATGTAGATCTCCAATCTGTTGGACAGAAGTTGGGGATAGAGTTTTGCTTGGTCTCGAGATTGTGCAAACGACCACCAAAAAGATTAAAGTCATTCAATAAATGCTTAAAACTGTACAAAACTAACAAAAGAGTTATGCAGATCATAGAAGAAAGGGCTCTTGAGTATGAAGCCAGTGATCATGTGTTCATTCGTGTGATTTCGATTAGTGGCCAGTCAAGATTCAGCAAGAAGGGCAAGTTGTTACCTCAATATATTGGGCTATTTCAGATTTTGGAAAGGCTAGGTCTAGTTGCATTTGGAATTTCTTTACCGCTAGGGATGGAACCAGTGCATAATGTGTTCCACGTGTCGATGTTGAAGGGTTACCTCCGAGATTCGTTCCATGTTATTGATTATCATTGGATAGCTCTCGACGATAATATGGAATATGAAGAAAGGCCAATACACTCATTCGACTGACAAGTGAAACAACTGAGAACTAAAGTGGTTCCCATGGTTAAGATAGAATGGAAGGAACATTATGGTATGGAAGCAACTTGGGAGAAAGAAGATGAGATGAGGCAAATGTATCCTAAGTTATTTTCGACACAACAAGGTAACGCAAGTTTGGAGGACCAAACTTCTTAAAGGGGGGGAAGGTTGTGACAACCCCGTTACATATTATGCGTTTAATCATTGATTTTGAATGTTATTCAAGTGCTTAGTGAAAATTTGAATGCTAATTATGTGCTTAATATAATTTTTGAATTTATATCTATTAGCCGTAGGAAAATCTGTTGTGATTTCGTTTATAATATGAAATGGTCTTAATGGCGTTAGAAACCGAAATTAATTAGTTTAATATGAATGGCATAATTTTTAGAGTCTAATAAGAAGTTTAATTAAAATTTTGATTCGAATTAAATTAATTAGATTAAATCAATTAAATTAAGCCTTAGATTAATTAATCTAAGCTTTAATTACTTAGCTTAAACCTTGATTAGTTAATTAAGTTAAGCTAGTCTATAAATATGAAGGAAGTGTTGATTTAGCTCAATATTCACTCAACAATTTTAAAATTTTGTTCTTAGAGAGAGAGAGAGAGAGAGAGAGAGAGAGCAAGTTCGAGAGAGAGAAACAAGAAAACTTGGAACATTGGTTAGGAGATTGTGGAATTGTGAGGGTGAGTTCAAAAATTGGCTAGAGAAAGCTTGATTCAAAACCTTAGATGAGCTTTTGAACTATAACACCCTCAAAATATAACCTTAATATAACCCATAAGCATATATAAAGAAGGCAACATACATCAGAGTAAACAGTTATCTCATTATACAAAGTTACTATTACAATAGAGTTTAACATAAATAAATGCCCTTCGGGCTTACACCTTTCCAAGTCTTAACTTGGTTACAACAAAAGTGGGACGAGCCCTTACAATTAAGGCCCTAGGCTATACAAAATGTGAAACCAAACAAGAAGCCCTCGTGTTTCCCAAATAACCCTCCAATGCTAGGCATACCATCATTACTTGAAAATGTTTTTCCTCAAATAGGGTGAGCCATAGCCTAGTAAAGATAATCTAACACAGTATATGAGATTTAACAGAGGTATAAGAGTAGTAAGCATAAACAATGTTAAGGCTAAAACATTCATCATCGCTTGTATTCACAACATAACAAGTTCATAGCTCATTTCATTCCCCTTTTGTTTCACTTTGCTACATAAACCAATTTCATTCGTTTTCTTCAACATCTCAATCGAGCCTACAACTCAGTAGTTCAACATTTTCAAAGTCAACATGTCTACATTCATTTGTCATTTTATGGATATTTCATCCGCAGGATTGGCACCCATGTATAGATTTCCATCTTGTCATTTTATGGATATTTTGTCTGCGGGATCGGCACCCATGTATAGATTTCAGGATTTTCACCCAGGACACTTCGGCCAACTTAATTATAATGGAGTCTATCCTATTTCTCCTCCCAAAGCAAATATACATATACAACATATATAAACACATAATCACGTATAGAGCATAACCCCTTTCCACTCCCAAAGTACATACATATGCAATGTATTCACAATTGTAGACCCGACTTCCTTCGCGCGCCCCCCTTTCGGAGAGGACGCGAATTTGGCTTGCTACAGTTTGGACTCCTGTCACGGTTTTGAATCTAATCTCACAAAGTGCAATGTGAGACTGATAAACACCAAAGAGTCCAAATCCAGCAATTGGTTTTGAAAAATCAATTTTGAATGAAAAAGCGCCAAACATGGACTGCTTTGCCAAATTACAGAGTCGCCACCTAAATATTTTATTTTGGGAAATTTAGGAAACCCTGACTCGTGCCAAAGGCCACGTGTCCGTCATGACTAAAGTTGCCTCGGCTCGGGAACTTGGGCACGAGAGGGGAAGGTCCTGAAATGAGCACCCCCGCTTGCCCGATCAAAGGATCGGCCTCTACTAACATGATATGTTGTTTGATAAACTTCACGTGTTCTTATTCGGTTATTAGCTATCTTTATTATGTGATGCGTACAACATACAAGTATAGACTCAATCACGAGAATTGGAACAAAACAACTCATGTTTGTTTCTCGAAAATGGTTTGAAAATGCTACTTGTAAGTAGGCTAAAGCGCGGATTTGCCACCCTCAAGTGGGCTTAAAACAACATGATTTTGCCATTTCGCAAAGTGGGCTTAAAACTCACAATCATCGAGTTGTTCCAATTCAGGCAATCAAGCCTCCATCCACAGGCATTCATGCAGTTAATCATATAAGCAAATAGCCTCATGGCAAATATGCTATCATGGCAACACTCACACTCATGCAAGGATGCTAAAGCGTAAACACTTACAGTGCACTCCAAGCCAAAACAAAAGCTAGTTAGGAATCATGCATGATCCTGGCTATGCAAGATGCCTAATGCAACACATGCAATAATGCAACTAAATAGGCTCGGCTATCTAAGATGGCATATGAATGCAACAATTTGATAACATGCTTTGAAAGACGTATTCAAGTAAGTATTGAAATACAATGCAGTTTGAATGATGCTCCGAGCCCGGTGTATGCAATATAAATGAATGATGCAAACATGCAAAGCATAAGGTATGCTAATTGAAAAATGCCCTAAAACTAACTATCAAAAGCGGTTAAGTAAAAAGGAGAAAGAAGTGGGGTTGGAAGACATGCGTACACACACGCACCCTTATTACAACAATGTGCCCTCTCAACGGAGGCTCCGAATAATTGAGCTAAGCTAATCTAAGCTAAGCTCACTAACTAATCTAATTAAACTAATTAGACTAATTATTACACAAAAAGAATAAAGAAATAGCTAAGCTAAGCTACTTAATTATTATAACACTTAACTAATTAGCACACTAATTAATCAAATTACAAATTCAAATGCTAACTAACAAGTAAAGCTCTAAACTTATACTGCCTCAGCTCTGTTTGAAGAAGTTGAACATGCATGCCTCGGTTTTCGTCCCGAAAAGCTCTCTGGTTTGCTCTTTAGAGGCTCTGTTTGCAGGGTGTCTTCAAGAAATTTCTGCTGAACCTTACCAAAACAATGCTGGGGAGTGCACCAGTGGCCTGCCGGCCATGAATGGTGGCTGCCGGCCGTCTACCGGCCAAGACTGTGCCTCTGCCGGCCAACAATGAAAGGGTGCCGACCAACAATGAAGAACTGTCGGCCACTGGTGTGCTGTAACACCAAACTGCAACAGAGCACAAAACAGAGAAAAAAGGGAGGTTTTCCAGGGACATGTTTGTACTATGCCACTCCTTATCATCTCAAAACATTAAAGGAGTGGCACCATTGGGTCTAAAGCCACCAATCAAGCATTTTCAATGCATGATGGCCGAGGATCCAACTTGCACAAATTCAATGAATGCACAAAACAAAGACACACGTCCATTACCTCATCATGAGAGATCAAAGGCAATGGAGACAAAGGAGATTGACTCATTTCATCACTTTGAGTATGAAATGGACCAATCCACCTTGTGTTCAATATAACGTCCAACTGAACACAATACAATGCAAACAACAATGCTTATCTTGGCATGTTTTACTTGACTCAATTCTTGTTTACACATTTTAAGTTACCAAACCATCCCTTAATTGATTTGTCCAGATGTGAAAGTCCTCTAATGAGAAAGAGGTTAATCCAAAGACGACTTAAGACATGAGAGAGACCATGCCTTTAACTAGGAGGAACCCCCAAAAGAGGGTTGAAGCCATTTAAGCATAAGCCTCAATCCCAAGCTAAAATACAACTTTAAGACCAACCATCCCTCAAAGCAAATCAAAAGTGAAGAAATGAGGGAGATGGCAGATATTTCAGTGCTGATATGGCATGAAAAACAAGACTCTAACATGCAAACAACTCATGTACAACATGTTAGAAGCCAAAAACATTAAAGCTAGTGAAGGACACAACACTAGAGGCATGCAACACAATGCACAAAAGGGACAAACAGTCCAAAACAGTCCTAAAACACCCTAAATGGAGTTCTAAAATATGCTTGAAATAAGCTAAGAATAGCTATATTAAGAGGCCAAAACAATAACACATGTTAGGCAATTTAGCACAATTGCACTACAAGCATATAAAGCAAAGCTCATGTGATCAAACCAGCTCAAAATAGAGCCTAATCATGCCAAATTAGTGGCTCAAACATGCTGAGATTGAAGCATAGATGGCAAGAAAAACATGCTCGCATGTTGGCTCACAAACAAGGCACAAAGCACACCTCTTAAAAGCAATGAAAGAGTGGAATATGTGAGAGTGTGACAATGATATATGCTCTGAAATCACATGTAAAATGATGCTATGACATGCAAACATCACAAGAAAAGCATGCTAGAGGCCCTAAAACTCAAAGCTAGTAAAGGCCATTTACACTATAGCTGTCACGCCCCAAACCCACCCCTAAAAGGTTGGGCATGCTCACTTCAGAAACGGACAGTTAATTCGATACATACAATATATGGGGCCTGAACGGAAGCATTTAATAACATAAAATAATATAAATTAATATCCATCAAGCTCATACCTATATGCCAGGATCCATTAAACAGTTCCAAATATGATAGACAGATATACAAGAAGCAGAGATTTGCAGTCACACAATAACATATATGGACATATGTACAGAACCAGCCTCGCATATGGGCATACAACTGTAACAAGCCCGCGGGGGGACCTCGCTACAGCTCGGACTCGATTTTGTGTCACGGTTCTTAATCTTGAACCAAAGAGTCCAACTCCGGCAAATCGTTTTGAGAAAACTGATTTTTAGAAAAGAAGTGCCAAACATGGACTGCTTTGCCAGATACAGAGTCGCCACCTAAATATTTTATTTTTGAGAAATTTAGGAAACCCTGACTCGTTGCCTAAGGCCACGTGTCCGTCATCACCAAAGTTGCCTCGGCTCGGGAACTTGGGTACGATTGGGGAAGGTCACTTCGTGAGCACCCCCGCTCGCCCGATCAAAGATCGGCCTCTACTAACCATGATATCTAGTTTTGAAAACATTGTGTGCTCTTATTCCGGTTATTAGCCTAGATTTACTATGTGATGCGCACAACATACAAGTATAGACTGGGTCGCCTGAATTGGAACAAAACATTTCATGTTTGTTTTTGAAAGATGGTTTGCTACTCGCAAGTAGGCTTAAAATGCAGATTTTGCCACCCTCAGGTGGGCTTAGAAAACATGGTTTTGCCACTATCTAGTGGGCTTAAAACTCACAGTCGATGATTTGTTCCAATCCAAACAACCCAACCTTCACCCACAGGCATTCAGGCAGTTATATCACATAAGCACATAGCCTCATGGTAAGCATGCTATTCATGGCAGTCACTCACACGTATGCAAGGATGCTAAAGCATAAAACTTACCGAGTACTCCAAGCCAAAACAGAAGCTAATTAGAAATCCATGCATGATCCTAATTATACGGAAATGTCTAATGCAACACATGCAAAAATGCAACTATAGCAGGCTCGGCTATTCTAAACATGGCATATGGAATGCTACAGCTAACATATATTCAACTCGGAATTGAAATACAAATGCAGTTAGTATGATGTGCCGAGCCCGGTGCATGCAAAACAGATGAATGAATGCAACATGCTATCATACTGTATGCTAATTGAAACATGTCCTAATCTAACCATCATAAGCGGGTAAATAAAAAGGAAGAAAGACGTGGGGTTGGAAGACATACATCACACACACGCACACTTATTACAACATTGCCCTCGTGCAGAGGGTCCGAATAAATAGTACAGTCCCAAATAAATAATACAGTCCCAATAAATAATACAGTCCAAATATGTACAAATCCCTAATTAATTTACAAATTAACTAAGAAAAATAATAAACTGGCATGCAAGCCAGGGATTGTCTTGACTCTTCTCCAGATGATGAATGATGCATGTCCGGGTTGCCTTGTGCAGAAATCCACTGCGATGCCCCAATTAGCCTCTGTTTACAATTGTTTTTCGAATGCGTGCCAAGCTCCGGAAGGCTGCTGATTCTTGATTTGCTGCAACAGAGAGCAGGAAAGGGGCATGGCAAAGTATTTTCACACATGTATGCATGCCTCGATCCTCGTGCCACCAATCACGCATCTCGATGCATGATGGCCGAGGAGTCGAATGGCACAACTCAATATGAAATGAATGCACAGGAAAACACAACAAGACCTAACTCCATCATGGATAATCCGGAGTGTCGGTGACTGGGGAATTGAGACACGTTCCGTCACTCGGAGTACAAAATGTACCTCGTTTCCCGTGCTCGAGCTAACCCCTATCCCGAACACAATGCAATATGCATGACATGCATGAATGCAACTAAGATACAACCTAACATGCAAAATGCTATGAAATGGCATACACGATGCACGAGGTAACATGGCATACACAATGCGCTAACATACAATCCTAGCATACACAACGCTATGGAATGAAATGGCATACACAATGCGATATGGACTTACACTAACACAAGTGGGCCTCAGCCACACTCACATAAGAGGCCATTAGATGAAAATGAGACACTCGAAATGCGTGCACACGTGCACGCAAACCGAGGACCGACCCTAAGGCACGAATGCCACTCTAATCATGACATGGCAAAGCATGGAATATGACATACTATCATGCAATTTTCAGAGGCAATAAATGATGCAAAACAACCCCGAAAGATGGCAAAACGACACCCGATGCATGGAATGGGTCCCGAGATATGAAAGTAGGGATACCAAATGACCTATAACTATGCAATGCATGCATTATTTGAACATGGAATGTAAAGACAGAGTCAAGAAAGCCCAAAAATAAGCACATTTACAGTTATGAGCGAGGCCAAACAGCGAACACAAATGGGGCTAAACTAGCATACAAAAATGGCCCCGAAAGCAAGATATTGAAGCAACTCACAGATTCTGGCCCCTAACAGAGAAGGGGCCTTCCACACTATTGAAGAGGGTCCAAAAATAAGATGTTTTACAGTTTATGACAAACCCCAAAAACAGATACAAGTATGCTCAAAATGCTATGCAAAATAAGGGCCAAAATGGAGATAAAGAAGCAACTGATACATGCTGGTCCCAAACAGGTAAGGGCCCTTCAACAATGTTGAATAGGGGCCCAAAATATGACTTTTTACAGTTGATGGCCGAGCCCAAAACAGTGTACAACTATACTCAAAATGCAATGCAAGATATGGCCTAAAAGAGAGGCTACAACACAAAGTATACAAATGATGCTCCAAACAGCAATAGACCCTTAATGAAACATGGAGAAGGGGTCAAAAAAAAGGCCATTTTCAATTCGGACCAAGGTCCAAAAACAGAAGCTCAATAGGCTAATAAATCATGTAAAATGGGGCTAAAATATGGATATCAAAGCAAGTAGCACATGGAGGACTCAAACAGTGATGAGCCCTTCTACAATGTTGAATAAGGGCTCAAAATAAGCCTATTTACAGTTTACAATATGCTTCAAAACAGATTACACATAAGCCTAAAATGCTACACAAGAAATAGGCATACAAGAGGGATAATGAAGCAAGTGCAAAATGGGGGCCTCAAAAAGTGAGAGACCCTTCATGAAACATGAAATAGAGCTCAAAAAAACACTACTTTCAGTTATGTCCGGAGCTCAAATGTACAAGCAAGAAGGGCTAAGAAATAGTACAAAATAAGCTCAAAAAAGGGAGAAATGGTGCTCACCCTTGTAGACCAATCCCTTGCTGCCTCTTGGACCAAGAAAAGCTGCCTCCTAGCCTCTGAGAAGACCCTCTTAGCTGCTGGAATGGAGGTGGTGGTGTGGTGCTAGGTGATGGTGTGAAAAAGGGGTGTGAGACTTGAGAAATTTGAGTGTTTGAAAGAGAGGAAAAGGGAGGGGTATAATGCAAGCTTAAGGCAAATTTTTCCAACCCCAAAACCAGACCTGGGGTGCTGGTTATATAGGCCAAAGAGGGGGAGAAAGAGGGGGAAAAAAAGGGAGGGAAATCACTCCAAGTTTCCCTCCAAAAGTTGCCCCCCCGGATATAGAATCTGGGAGGAAACAAAGTGTATTTCTGTGATGTGCCAGGTGTAAGGATGCTGGCCGGCCAACTATTGGGACTGCAGGTGGCCGGCCGGCTCTCCCCATGGCCGGCCGGCCAGGGGTCAAACAAGTCAAGTGTAATTAGTGGCCGGCCACCACAAATTGGTGGCCTCCCAGGTGTTCTCACCACAACCCTGTGGTCAAAAAAATGCAACAGTAAAACAGGAGAAAGAATAACCCATTTTTCAAAGGGGTTCAAAAGGTTCAAAGGGAATTACTGGCCGGCCACCAAATATTGGTGGCCTCCCAGATGTGTACATCACAAATATGGGGGTTAGGGTTGAGGAAAGTGGCCCTAGGGTGGTCAACATTGGCTTTGAAGTGAGAAAAACGGGCGTCGGAGGGCGATGATGGAATATAACTGGTTGCTGGAACAATTACTGGCCTCCCACCCTTTTACGACCTTCCTGGTGATGAAACAGAGGTCCCTGCCAAAAATGAACGAAAACCGATGCAGAATGAAGGTTCGGGGGCCGAAACGCGCAGTCCGAGGCCCCGAAAACCGACTGTTAAGCACCGGGAGTGGCATTCGACCACGAAGCTGGTCTCTCGGACCTCAGTGTCCCTTAAAAGGGAGGAAATAAGATGCATGCAAAAAACCGGGGCAAACGGAGGTGGTTAGGCGGTCCCGAACCGAGGCACTCGGCCTTACGGCTCCGAAAACCGGGAGCCGGGCTCCGAAATGGGCAAAATGGCTTACGACCACGAAATGTAGCCCACGGCCACTGAGAGATGGTCTACGAGACCTCTCCCTCCCTTTGGGAAGAGAAACAGAGAAAACCGAGCCTGGTTTGCAAACCGAGGCAAGGCAGAGAAAGGCCCGGAAGTCCGGAGGCAAGGCTCACGGCCGAGACTCTGAAACCTCTGGATGAGCACAATATGCAACATCACCAAGCGCTCAATCGGTGACGTCTGAGTCTTAAGGTCGGTCAAAAATGGGGTGTCTACAGTTGCCCCTCTTTGACAGAACTCGAAAGTCATAAGTGACGGGAGTGAATGTCAAAGCTCAGAGACGACCCATTTTTGACAAGGTCGAAGACTTAGACAAACGGCGAGAAAAATAAGGGTGTGCCCGCAGGCGTGCCCGCAGGCAAAGGGGCAAAATGCAAAATGATATGCACAAGGCCAAATGTGACTTGATGTTCGTGCAAGTGTAGTAAGCTGTAATTAAGCAAATATTCGCAAACAGATGCAACAGTTTTAAGCAAGAATGCAAAGCAACAACTACATTTCATGCAGTTAGGAATGCGGAGAATTATTCATTCTCGTCATGTCTCACACGGAGAAGATACATACCTGTGCGGTTCGTCTGGTCACACCAGCTTCAAATGAACCGTACATACAATATCTGTGCTGCAAAAGGAGAGAAACTCAACAAGCACAACATACTAACAACATATGTTCAATGTGATATCGAAAGTTCGACAAGCGGGTGTCGGTGGGTGAGTGCATCGCAATGCGAGAAAGGAGTGTGCGTGCAACGCGAGCTTAAACACAGAGGCATGGTAATATCAAAGAGATAACAATGCAAGTATGTTCCAAGAATGCAAGTTAGATGCACAATAATGCAGAACAACGCAAATCAGGATGCGTGTTCGTTACAAAACGGCGAGCAAGGAAATGCGCGTTTTCGCGAGGACGATTCGATCGCGGCCTCCGGTTCACCTCCCGGAGAGGTTACAACATGTTTAAAAAGGATACACCTTGATTTTGATGAGTAATGATGAGACACATGTTAGAAGTTTGAAGCTGAAGTCCCGGCGAAGCGATTTCGTGACAGAACGTGCACTTCTCTTGTACTTTTTCAGGTCTCGGGGACTCTAATTTTCCCCAAAATTTGCAGAGAGCTTGGGACCACCTAGGGATCACCACCGGCTAGTTTTCTTTCCCAGGGGAGGCCACCGGCCACTTTTCAAAAAGGAGATGGCCGGCCAGCCTGAAAAAGTGGCCGCCGGCGGCCACTTGTCCAAAACAGTGGGCATTTTTGTTTTTCACCTCCTTTTCTTTAAAACCATTCGGCCAAACATTTTGAGCTCACAACTTCAGCTCCGAAATCACCTCCTCTAGCCTCCCAAACCATTTTCCTCCTCAGATCTGAGCTCTATACGCGTTTTTCAACGCCCCACGCAAGTTGTTTTCACGAAAACTTTCAGTTTTAAGCACTTTGAACCGATTAAATTTTGATTTCGGTGCTTCTTTTCTCATTTTCGCCACTTGAGGTGAGTTTATCTCAACATTTGGAAGATTTTCTCGGGAGTTGACTTTTGTTGACTTTTTCATTTCCCGGGAGTTGACTTTTGTTGACTTTTTCCAATTTTTGCTCATTTTTGCAGATTTTCTGAAATGGCCGGTCATTTTCCTCACGGTGGAGGTCCTGCGGATGCCGGAGGTGATCCCGATATTATGGCTCTACCCCGAGGGTTCGACCCTTCATACCCGAGGTATGCCCCACCAGCACACATTCTTCCGCGAGCTGTTTTCCATCACTTCACTGACTTTGATGAGCGGGCGCCCGGGGATCTCCTTCTGCGGGAGCCAGAGTATCACCTCTCCATGAGGCACGAGAGGTATTCACTTCGTTTTCACCCTTTCTGCAATATATATGAATTTTTCGTGCATTCTATTTGCATTCTAAACACACGGTTCAATTATCTGAATTTCTGAACACTCAGCCCATAAATTGATTGTGAACACACGGCACACACTGATTGAGATTTGAACACACAGCCCAAACACTGATTTTCTGAACACGCAGTCCGAATTGAAGGTGAACACACGGCACACACTGATTGAGAGTTGAACACGCAGCCCAAACACCAATTTTTTGAACACACAGCCCAAATCGAAGGTGAACACACGACATACACTGATTGAAATTTGAACACGCAGCCCAAACACTGATTTTCTGAACACACAGTTCGAATTGAAGGTGAACACACGGCACACACTGGTTGAAAGTTGAACACGCAGCCCAAATACTGATTTTCTGAACACACAGTTCGAATTGAAGGTGAACACACGGCACACACTGGATTGAAGTTGAACACGCAGCCCAAACACTGATTTTCTGAACACACAGCCCAAATTGAAGGTGAACACACGGCACACACTGATTGAAGTTGAACACGCAGCCCAAACACTGATTTTCTGAACACACAGTTCGAATTGAAGGTGAACACACGGCACACCCTGGTTGAGTTTTGAACACACAGCCCATACACCAATTTTCTGAACACACAGCCCAAATTGAAGGTGAACACGCAGCACACACTGATTGAGGGTTGAACACGCAGCCCAAATACCGATTTTCTGAACACACAGCCCAAATTGAAGGTGAACACACGGCACACACTGATTGAAAGTTGAACACGCAGCCCAAACACTGATTTTCTGAACACACAGTCCGCTTACATTATTTTGCACACAGCCTATTCATTTTATTTGCACGCAGCTTATTCATTTTATTGAACGCAGTTTCATATATCATTGAATGCAGGTCACTTCTCGCACTGTGCGGGGATACGGCTCCACCGTAGCTAGAGATTGGTACGCCGAGCTCCCAGAGGCTGTCCGGGATTTGATTGATTTGGCAGGTTTCGGTCCCTTCTGTGTTGGGCTTTCTCGCTGTCCTGCCAGGAGGACGTTGATGGCAGCTTTGGTGGAGAGATGGTGGGACACCACCAACTCCTTTCATTTTTCCGCCACGGGGGATCTGACTATGACCCCGCTTGACTTTGCTGTGTTGACCGGCCTTGACGTGGGAGGTTGGCCCATCCCTTATGATGAGGACATGGGTCAGTGGGAGGCTGCTTGGATGTATTTGCTGGGGGCTCGCCCACCTGTTGATAGAGCTTCGGGCAGAGTCCGATACAATTGGTTCTTTTTCCACTTTCGGAGGGTGGAGATGGAGCCCGGGACTCTTGAGGAGGCAGCACAGTATGCCCGTGGTTTTCTGATGTTCCTCTTCAGGACTACTTTGTTTGCCGATAGAGGGAACACTGTTGGGCTGTATCTGTTGAGCGCCTTGGTGGACCTATCACAGGTCAGACGGTATGACTGGGGTGGTGCCGGCCTGGCTACCTTTTACTGCTACATGAGCGCGACCTCCCGCGGACGGGGGGACTTACTTGGTGGTTACTGGAGAGCCTGGGAGGTATTTTCTGCCCTCCTAATTTACATTTCTGCTCCTCATTACTTGTAAACTGCACACACGGCGTACTTTACACTCTGTATTTTGCCCTCAGCACTTTGCATTTACATTCTGCACTGTTTTCCACAGTTATGGGTCTATGTATTTCCCGGTATTAGCCCCAGAGATGGTGGGAGGGGCCCCTCATGACCCCGTTCTCACTTGTATTTGAGGGTCAGCACCGACCGAGACCTCGGAGTCCTCTCCTTTACCTACGGCAGTATTTCGACACGGTGCAGTCGTCGGAGGTATTTCAGAACCTCAGTCCTTTCTGTTTGCACCTTTGATTATTTTATACTTTCTGATTTCTGATTGGTTTATGTGGTTATCCGCAGATTACATGGCAGCCCTGGGGCCCTTAGGTGAAGGTCTCCGATACCAGTTTGCCGGAGGGCGAGGTGCCTCTCAGTACAGGATTCTATTCGAAGGGCCAGTTGGTAGGGCCTGGTTTCTGGGGGAGTGCTTCTTGCGTCAGGTATGGGGCTGTACTTCTCAGGACCCTCCCTCAGTACCCCCAGTTAGTATGCGGACTGCTGATAGGCTCTCTTCCCGAGATGTTATTGATGCTATGCTGGGTATTGATGCCTCACTTTATCTTGAGGATGGGGATTATGCTACTTACCGTCACATATACCTGATGCCTCCATTGACGGGAGTCCGTACTCCGGCGATGAGGCCTGCTGGCATACCATCTTCGAGTTAGGCCCAGGCTCGGGCTGCAGACGCTCCTTCCACCAGCGGGGCTGGTACATCCAGAGGCGGGCGCGGATTTATTCCCCCGGTTCCCCCGACTTATCCTCATCCTGGATGGCCGGATATGCCGACTGAGCTGATGGGGTGGCAATATGGGACTACCTCTCCGATTCTGGTCCCGATAGAGCCTCCAGTACCTGGCCACCGCTACGTCAGAGACCCCAACTCTCCACCCGTATGTTTTACAGCTTTGATTCATCACTCAGATATTTGAACGTTCATTCCTTTACTGATACATTTGCCTTTGTATCTACAGCCCCCTGTTGAGTACATGGATCAGGTGCTCGAGATGGTAGCCTCACTTGAGGGGATGGTCCTGCGGAGGGAGGCGCAGTTGTCCATCATGGGCTTCCAGGTACCCTTTAGTTTTCCAGCATTGTACTTCTGATCACATGCTGATTTTGGACATTTTACTGCATTAATAGGCTATTTGTGTAGAGCACATCTGACACACACCCCACTTACACACTGTATTTACATGTACCCACTTCATGTAGTTCTCTTGTATCCGCATCTGATGTACATGTTTTAGCTGATGTATTCAAACTGCATTTTTCATTTTCAGATGCCTCCAGTATATGCTCAGCCACAGGCCAGGCCACCTGGGCCTTCTCGGGGAGGTAGACCATCTGGGTCTTTTCGAGGAGCTGGGCCATCTGGGCCTTTTCGAGGAGCTGGGCCATCCAGGCCTTCTCGGGGAGCTGGGCCATCCAGGCCTTTTCGAGGAGCTCGAGGAGCGGGATCGTCTCGCAGACGCAGGGCACATATTATAGAGGCGGAGCCCGATGAGGATGAGGAGGAGGATGTTGCAGATCGTCAGTCAGAGACATCTGCTGACTGAGAGGAGGGCTCCGGTCTTGGCTCCGAGAGTGGAGGCGAGGCTGAGGGAGATCCTGAGGATGACAGCTCCGACTCGGACGGTGATGGGGGTGCAGAGGCTATTCCGCAGAAGAGGATGAAAAGGGCCTCTTATTCTCATTCTCGAGAGTATTGATGCGGCTGTTCCCTGTTTTATTTACCTTTGTACTAGTAGTTTGTAGCACATTGCATTTTGTTAGGCAGTTTTATTACTTTTGTAAAACTTATGCCCTTTTGTTTGTGAAATGTTGTAACAAACGAAGCATGATGGAATGAATAGCTTTTGAAAAAGTGTTGTATTTTAAACTTTCAGCATCATATCGCGTCGTTTTGCACCATAATGAGATTGAATGAAAATGTGCATTGTGCATTCGCCCAGTCAGGTAATGAACCGACGCAAAACTTAACTTACTAAGATACAACAAAACCTTAGCAAGTTTACAACTCGATAAGCAAAATACAACAGTGTTGACACCTTAATAAACAAAACTTAATCAAGAAAATTGCTTAAACAAAGAGTACCAACTCAAACACACGAAAACACGACAGCTCGACAAACAACTCGATAAGCAAAATAACAACTCGATAAACAAAACTTTAACAAAACAGAGTGTGCTTCGGACGATCTGGGCAACGGAATGCATCTGAAATAGAGGGAAATGGAGGCCTTTGACATATCCGTTGCATGGAAATGCTTGAAACTTCCTCTCGGGGGGGTAAAATAGGGCCAAGGACACACATGGGAGCATGGCCGGCCACTTTTGGGGGCCGGCCGGCCAGATTTTTGTATGTGGGGGGAAAAATGTGGCCGGCCTGCTAGAAAAGGTGGCCGGCCGGCCACTTAATCCAGCAACCATAAGCTTTTTGACACGTGTCCCCCCGAATAGTGTTTTCTCCTCTTTAAAAGCTCCAACTTCGGGATTCATTCATTTCATCACTCCTTTGCACAAAAAATGGAGGCATTTCTCGCAGAAAATCTCACATCTTGGATCTCTTCTTTAGATGGCTCGGAGAAGTTGAACTTCCGGGGTTTCGGCTTGAATGCACTATTCACACTGAGTCGTACTCCACTGCACCTTTCTTTCCTCCGTGCCGCGGCAAGGTTCTGGAACCCCGTGACGCACGTCTTTAGCTTTGGCGGGCAAGAGGTATGCCCAACTTTTGAAGATTTTCAAGTTTTGATGGAGTCTGAACGCTCGGAAGAGATCTTGCCCCAGTTCCGCTTTGGCCACGCCCAAGCTTTAGGGCGGATGTGCGGACTTACCGCGCATGATGCTCGATCTCTGATCTGTAATGGGGAACTAGATATCCTCAGTTTGATCCATCGCTTTTCTAGTGCCGGTGACTGCGGTGATCACCATTGGCAAGGTTTCCGACAACACGCCCTCTGCTTATGCATGCTATCTCACTTTCTGTTTGCCCCGGGTCTGGGTGGACCCAACATCCGTCTGATTGAGGTTGCTCAGGGCTTGAAGGAAGGAAAGAGCTGTATTGCTATGGCATTGGCCGAAACGCTGATGGGTTTGGACGCTTTCCATCGTCAGGAGACAACCAGATTTGCGGGGAGTCCACTACTGTTGCAGGTAATGTTTCCCACCCAATCTCACATATGTATTTGCTCACATCACTCGGCCCTCAGGCTCGGTTTTTTCTTACAAAACCCTTGTCTCGCTTTTCTCTCACCGTACATCTCTCTATTCTTTATTCTCTCATTTTTCATCCCTCCCCAGGTATGGTTGATGGATAAACTGCAGGTTGTGGACTCTTGCCCTGCCTACTCAGCCCGCGGCTACTTCTTTCGGCAACGCCTGGTTGATGCGCTTGATGAGGGATGGTGGTTCAACTGGATGTGCAATTTGTCTGTCGACCGCATTGCTTGGCGCTGCCCTTGGCTCAATCTTCCGGCAATGAGCTATAGCATGTCCCGACAGACCGGGGTCCGGCTGATTGGTCTGACTCACTGTGTGTTCTATTTTCCGTTCTGGTTCTAGCGTCAGTTTGGCCATGATCAGCCTTGCCCGCCAGAGGGGATTGAGTACCCGGCTGCTTTTCCGGTTCGAGGCGCATAGCTTGCCCGATATGCCACAGCATGGAGGACTAGAGAGCTCCTGGCCCCTGCTCCCACTTTCAATTGCACTTTGTCTGACGAGTGCTGGGATTGGCTTAATGAAAAGGCACAGATTGGGCCTAGCTTGGCATCAGAGGCTTCGACTTGCTTTGGGAGGGGGCGCAGGGACACCTGACTTGACTATGCCCCGGATTTATTGCTTTATTGGTACTTTCAAGTTTTCTTTATGAGTGTAATAAAAAGCAACTCTAATTGTATGCAAGAGCAAGAGAACTCTGTTTTGAAATCAATGAAATTGAAGGTTATGGTACTGAAAATTCTCCACTTTGGTCCAAAATGGTCTTAGTTGTAAAAAGATTAATTTGAACAAAGTCAACTTTTATTAAAACTTTTCAAAACTATTTTCGATATGGATCAGAACTGGACACGCCTGAGATCTGTCACTGAGATGCACAATCCCGGATCCTGGCAACTGAAAAGTTGCCCCTAGTCTGAATGGTACTGCGGCACTTCGTGGCAACGGAAAGTTGCCCCTAGTCTGAATGGTACCGCGGCACTTCGTGGCAATGGAAAGTTGCCCCTAGTCTGAATAGCACTGTACCGGAGATCACGGCGAATGCTGATGGAAAAAGATGACTGAGATGATCGAAATGGACAAAGTTGATCGGGGAAGAGTTTATGGCTGAACTTCAGGGTGAAGTTGCCTACGTATCCCAAAGATGGGAATCAAGCCTTACGTAGTTCAGGCTCAGGTTCGCTCGGGTATTTTCACTCTCCTTTTACACTCTAACTTTTGCCAAGGGCGCCCTTTGCAGGTTTTCAACCTTGCGAGCTTAGTTTTTATGATTTCAAATTTTCTGCGCTCTGAGTTTTGCCTAGGTCGCCCTTTCGGGTTTTCGGCCTAGCGAGCCTCTCAAGGGTAATATTTCTTCAACTTGTCCATGTTGATCGGTTGTGAGAACTCCAAGCCATCTAGATCCATCAGAACCACAGCTCCACCTGACCAGATTGACTTGATGATGTAGGGACCAGTCCAATTGGGTCTGAACTTGCCCCTTGGGTCGTGGATGGGAGCTCGGTTGTCCTTGAGCACCAAATCTCCTTCTTTTAAATTCCTGGACTTAACCTTCTTGTTGAAAGCCCGGGCAATTCTGCGTTGATAACCTTGGATGTGGTACAGTGCTTTCAGTCTCCTCTCATCAAAGAGCATGAGTTCCTCGAACCTGCTTTGCTGCCAATCCGCTTCGGCTATTTGACACTCAGCCAATACTCGCAATGACGGGACCTCAATCTTAATAGGCAGAACGGCCTCCATCCTATAAACCAATGAGTACGGAGTCGCCCCAGTAGAAGTTCTGATTGAAGTCCGGTAGCCCCACAGAGCGAACGACAGCTTATCTGGCCAGTCCCGGTAAGTTTCCACCATCTTCTGCAGTATGTGCTTGACATTCTTGTTGGCGGCCTCAACCGCTCCATTGGTCTGCGGCCGATAGGTAGACGACTTATGAAAAGCCACATTGTATTTTTCCAACAAATCAATCACTTCTTTCTTGAAGTGGGAACCATTGTTCGAAATAATTTCATTTGGGACTCCGTAGCGACAGATGATGTTGTTTCTGATAAATTTTGCGACGTGCGAAGCCTTCAACACCGCATAAGATTGGGCCTCGACCCACTTTGTGAAATAATCTATCGCTACCAAGATGAACTCATGCCCATTTGACCCCTTCGGCGTGGTAGCTCCGATTACATCAATTCCCCAGACTGAAAATGGCCATGGCGAAGTCATGTTGTACAGCTTAGACGGCGAAATGTTCATGCGATTTGCATGAATCTGACATTTGTGGCATCGCCGGACAAAACCGATACAATCCTCCTCCATGGTGGACCAATAATAACCCTGTCTGAGGATCTTTCGTGCAAGCATTACCCCATTCATGTGCGCGCCACATTCTCCTCCGTGGATGGCTTCCATCAGACGCTTTGACTCTTCGGCATCAACACACAGTTTATGCATTCCCAGATGACACCTTTTATACAGTTTACCCCCACAGATGATGAACTGAACGGCCATTCTTCTGATTGCCCTTTTGTCTTTGGCATTTACCACTGGCGGGTATGCTTCTTTCTCCAAGAAGTTCCAGATGTCGTAATACCAGGGGTTTTCGTCCTGAACTTCATCTATAGCGGCAATCGACTCGTAGGCAGGTGCAAATTTCTGGTCGATGATGACTGGACGTATCCGGACTCCACACGGGATGTCTATCATGGAAGATAGAGTTGCTAAAGAATCTGCGAACCTATTGTTCTCTCTTAGTAGATGAGTAAAACTTAGCTTCTCAAACCAAGGAATCAGCAAGTCCAAGGTCTGGTGATACATCATCATCTTTTCCTCTTTCACTTTCCAGTCTCCTTTAGCTTGAGACACAACAAGGTTCAAATCCCCAATGACGTCCAACCGTCTTGCCCCTAGTTCCAGGGCTGCTTCTAGACCAGCAATGCATGCCTCATATTCTGCTTCGTTGTTCGAGACTTTGAATCGGAGTTTGAAGGCTAGAGGGATACGGGAATTGTCGGGTGCTATCAGCAACACTCCTATCCCATACCCGTATTGATTTGACGCTCCGTCAAAGTACATCTCGTCCAAGTTTCTCGTCGTCGATGTGCAAAATGGCCTCATCTGGGAATAAGTACTCGACTGCTTCACCCCCTTCCACTGGATGGTCGGCTAAGAACTCTACTACTGCTCTTCCTTTGACCGACTTGCGTGTTACATACTTTAGATCAAATTCGGAGAGCAACAGCAACCAACGAGCTAGCCTACCCGTAAGTGCTGGTTTCTCGAAAAGGTATTTGATGGGATCAAGTCGTGAAACCAACATTACAGAGTGAGCTAACAGGTAGTGCCGCAGCTTCCTGGTAGCCCATACCAAAGCTAAGCAAGCCTTCTCCAGCGGAGTGTAGCGGGTTTCGTACTCTAGCATCTTCTTGCTTAGATAGTAGATGGCTTTCTCCACCTTGTCTTCTGATTCTTGTGCAAGCATGCAGCCCATTGTAGTTTCAGTTACTGACAGATACAAAATCAACGGTTTCCCCGGTTTTGGCGATGACAGCACGGGCGGGTTCTGTAAATATTCTTTAATCTATTCAAATGCAGCTTGACATCGGCCGTCCCATTGGAACTTCTTGCCTTTCTTCAGGAGACCAAAAAGTGGTTCACAAGTTAATGTTAATTTTGAGATAAACCGTCTTATGAATTGCACTTTACCCAGAAAGCCTCGCACCTCCTTTTCAGTCCTTGGTGGGGGAATTTCTAGGATGGCCTTGATTTTGGAAGGGTCGACTTCAATGCCTCTTTGTGTAATCAGAAACCCCAGCATTTTTCCCGCTGTAACACCGAATGTACATTTCTGAGGATTTAGCCGCAACCGGAATTCCCTGATCCTTTGGAAGAACTTCTACAAGGCGGTGTAGTGGCCCTCTCTTTCTTTGGACTTGACAATCATGTCGTCCACATACACCTCAACCTCTTTGTGGATCATGTCGTGCAATATTGTGGTCGCGGCTCGTTGATAAGTAGCTCCAGCGTTCTTCAACCCAAACGGCATGACTCTATAGCAGTATGTCCCCCACGGGGTGATGAATGCAGTCTTTTCCCGGTCTTCCGGCGCCATCACTAGCTGGTTGTAGCCTGAGAAGCAATCCATGAATGAGAGCAAAGCATGCCCTGCTGTGAAATCCACCAACTCATCGATATGCGGCAAGGGAAAGTCGTCCTTCGGACTAGCTCTGTTCAAATCCCTGAAATCCACACTACCCGGATCCTGCCATCTTTCTTCGGCACTGGAACAATGTTGGCCACCAAGTCGGGTATTCGGATACCAGCAGGAAGCCTGCGTCGATTTGCTTGGTGACCTCTTCCTTAATCTTGAGAGCCCAGTCCGGGCGGATCCTCCTGAGTTTCTGTTTGATAGGTCGGGCTTCGGGGTCAAGGGGGATCCGATGCTATACAATCTCAGGATCGATTCCAGGCATGTCTTCGTAGGACCACGCGAAAACATCTTTGAAATCTTTTAATAAAGCGACTAAGCGCTCGCGTTCCTCCGAAGATAACCTGGACCCGATCTGGACCAGCCGCGGGTCCTCCTCAGTACCAATGTTCACGGTAGTGATTTCATCCATTAAAGGTTTGACAAATATTTCCTGCTCTTGCTCAATTAAACGTTGCAAAACCGGAGGAACTTCGTCCTCATCGTTTTTATCAAAGTTTTGAAAGTCTGAATTAATGCAATAAATCAAGGGCACAGAAAAGTCTCAAA